>QANY01000600.1:271873-500419 GCA_003255025.1 Datisca glomerata
CCCCCCCCCCCCCCCCCAATAGCTCTAAACTAGAAGAGGCGGAGCCACGTAGGCAAGGATGGGGTCAAGTGACCTCACACTACTAGAAATTTGGCTTTTAACGATGGTAGGTCAAAAATTTAGACGACGCTTCATTTTAGTAATGTCTTCATTGTTACCGTCGTAAATTGTTATGTATTCACGAAGCTACTTTTTTATAACGTCGTGCAAATGTATCAGTTATATTTCACGAGGATAGATTTAAAAAATATCAAAACAAAAAAGGATATTTAACAATGGCAATTATAAATTGTCATTATTGGTTTACGATGGTTTTTCTTTATAACGCCGTGCAAATATGTTTGATATATTTCACGAGGGTGTTTTATAACGTCGTAAGAGAAAATAATCTCTTATGATGTCGTTTTTGCATGTTTTATGAAACCATATGTCTCTGACGAGGAATTGAAGCAAAAAATCAAAAAGATAAAAACTAAAAAACCAAAGCTAAGACGCGCCTCTCCCCCCTCTCTCTCCCCCTCTCAACAACCCTTGTCTCTCATTATCAAGTCTCCCCAACTCCCTCATCTCCCTATCTCGCTATTCTCCATCATTTTCCCCTTCTCCCTCGTCTGCCTTTGCTTTTATATCTTGGAGCGTGAAGTGCAATTAGATCTATTTTTTTTCGGGGGGGGGGGGGNGGGGGGGGGGGTCCAGATTAATATTATCGATTAGAATAATTTATGGTTTCCTTGGTTGGACCAATAAAATGAAGTATCCAGGCTCCGTTTAGAAAAAACCCAATTTGGAATATATCTATTCTATGATTACTACTTCTATCATATTCTAGTTATAAATTGTACTGATCTAAAACTGTTAATCAATCGAGTAATAGGATGCATACATTGAATATTTAGTGAAGGACATGAAAATAAATTGACCCTCATCTCAGACTTCTCGAAGCTTCTCTATACCCTATCTCATCTCCGTTGCTCAGACTTCTCGAAGCTTCCCTCGTCTCCATGGAAGCGCTCTCTCTGCCTCTCGCCCAGCTCGAGCTCGTCCTTCTCTCTGTCTCTTCGAATGTAATTTAAGGTTGTAGAGAATAAATTGATTTAGGGTAATTTATTTGTTCTTGGTGATTCTCCTTCAGTTGATGAACTTATTTAGCGAGTCTTTCGCCTTTGATGGTTGCTGGTTTGAAGTTGCATTGTCCCTTCTTTTGCAAGACATAGCCTTTGGCGGTGATTCGCAGTCCAGTCGGGGGTCTCATTCTTGGATTTATAACGAGGCGGCTTCCACGGCCGCATCCCACCTTCTTCCTCGTCACCGCTCCCTTCCTTCTACCACCTTTGGTCTTTTCAGACCACCAACTTCTCGTTGCACATGCCTTTGGAGCAGGTGAAGTGCACCTCTTGCTCACTCTTTTTGGTGTCACCTCGAATTCGAGGGCGGACACCGCCTTCTTCTCTCTCCTTAGGTGAGAGAGATTGAAGCCTCTTTCATCCTCAGCTTGAAGATTGGTTGTTTCCCTCGGTTTGAGTCTTGTCCTCAAGGATAGAGCAACTGGAGCCCTCAATTCTTCAAGAGTTAAAAGCCATAAAGGTCATGAATCCCCTAGTTAAAAAAGGGGAGGGGCCCTACTTTTTAACTAGCTTAGGAAGGCTTCCCGTCCTATCAGAAGAGACTTTTGTACCTTTATTTATACTTGTAGTCCTTCGCTTATTAATGAGAATAATCTCTTATTACCTGTGGCATTTTTACTTATTTGTTCTTGCCATTTTTTATCCTCGCAAGCATGCCCCGAGCAGACATTTTATCTTTTTTTACAGCCGATCATTTATCCGGTCTGGACGAGGCTTTTAGCTCTGAGTAGAGTGATTGTCCTAACTTATCATGTCAAATGTTGTATCTGTACAGATTATTATTGACTTGAACTGTGTAATTAATTATGATCACGAGCGGGGTGCTCGATAGTCATTACTTGTAGACTGGTCGTGACCTTTATGAAGTCTTCCTAAGTGTACAAGCATTTTCTTGGTTTGGTAATTTAGAGTGCAAGTTGTGCTTCTTGGGTTCTTCAGCATGGGGGACCTTCCTTTATCTATTATCCAGGCGCTCCTGCTCTTGACAAATCCTTGTCTCCCAAAGTGATAGTAGGCATCATTTTCGTATGTCTAGCCACGCATTCTTGCTCTAGCTAGATCTTTCTCCCGTCTGTGAGTTGGGGTGCTCGATAGCCATTACTTGTAAATAATCTAGCCATGTGTGTCTGTTCTAGCTAGATCCATGATCCCATCTACGAGCGTGAGTGCTCGACAGACATCTTCTATCGATATCTAGCCAGGCATGTCTGCTCTGACTAAATCATTGATCTCATCTGCGAGCGTCAGTTCTTGACAGACATATCATGTCGATATCTAGCCAAGCGTGCTTGCTCTGGCTAGATCATTGATCCCATCTGCGAGCGTGAGTTCTTGGTAGACATCTCATGTAATATATATCTAAAGCGTCTTTACCAATTATCACTTTTTGTTTAATACTGACTTGTCGGCTAAAACACTTTTAGCAGTCATCGCTTTTTATTTTTCTTCGCATATCGTAGGAGAGTCAGTCACTAGGGATTTGCATGGTAGCTGGAAAACTGTTAGCAAATATTCCTGCAACAAATTCTATTTTTTATGGGAATAACTTACTCAAAAAGGTTTCTAGAAGACGTTAATCCGTAGTGAGGAGAGAAAGAGAAAACTTATCTAGATGTTGTCGATAAATACTCGGCCTCCATTTCTCGAGCCTTAAGCCTTTCCTGCCTCGTGGGAATGTCCCTTAATCCGAGCTTCATCCATGCATCAAGCGGTGAAGCCTGTGACCTCCACACTCCGCTCGTGGAAAAGTATGGTCTTGTCCTAATTATTCTTCATTGGAAAATTGGCGGGAGTATGACCTACTACTTCAGCCCTTCGAAATCCCCTCCGCTGCTAATCCTCAGACAATGCGCTGGTTATGAGATCCTTTATTCTTATGATGTCTCCTGCTTCACATAGGAGCACCAGGGGGGGAGAGGTTACATCGGCGTGCCTCCATCCGAAGAGCCTGGTTCTCTTAGAGGTTGGTATAAAAAGTCTTGACCATCCCCATTTCTTTTATCGGGGGCCAAGTTAAGTTCGGCCTAGGCCCGCATATCACCTTCTGCGGGGGTCATCATCCTTCCGTTTGTCCCGGGATAGGACGTGAGGGCTGGAAAAACCAGGCGTGCATTCCAACCACGGCGGGGAGGTGATTCGCTGCCCCACGTTCTTGCTGGGGATGGCTCCAAGTCCGATTAACCATGTGGTGCGGCTTCCTCCTGGTGGTCAAAGGGACGCCAAAGGTTTCGACGGGGGACGACCCGCCGACGCTTCCACGACTGCTCGTATATTGCCCTCAAGGGTTCTTCGGGGGTTTCTTCCTTCTGTTCTCCTTCTTCATTTTCTGGGGGTGACCCTGACCAGAACCTTACGAATGAGGAACTTGGCTTCTAGAGAAAGGATCCGGTGTGGCCCCGTCTTCCTCGAGGGTTGACCATTTTCGTGCAAGAGACCATCATGACTAGGGCGGTGGCTGGTACATCTTTCCTCCCTCTCCGGGTTGCATTAGAGGTTACAACCACCGTATCTTTTTTCCTTTGTTGGGTTGTCACTAGAAGGGTGGTGAATGTCATTCTCGGTGGATAGAAGGGTGAATCTTCCCTCCCGTCCTGGGGCCAACTGTTTTAGCCGCAACTATATAATATATGTGTTGGCCCTTCGATCTTGATGCGTGAATTCTCCTAACTAAAGGGGTCTGCGGTTGTTACGCTGTACGTATTCTACCTCCTGGTTAGAGTTCCTTGTGACCTTAACATATGCAAAACACAGACAAGGAACCCTGTAAACGGGGAACTGGGGGGGTGGTTGCCCCACCTAAGGGCATCTGACGCCTAATTCAGCAGTTGGTCGATATCCTGACTTCATTTCTACGAGGAAGAGTAGGCATACCTCTTATGTTGATTGGCCAGAGAATTTATACCTGAGTCATCGGGTTGGTGGAAGCGTGTCGAAGAAGACTCTCGGAGGCGTGTTGGAGAAGTTTCACAAAACACGAAGTCTATCGTCGCCAGTCGTTGATTGGGACGGAAGAGATGCGACATTGACATAAAGTGATAAACATTTAATGTTGACACGACTCTTTGGAGGCTCTTCTGACACTTAGTTATGGCGATTGGACTTGTCGGGTGCTACTTACGACAGGCAATGATGATCTTACACTCGGGAATCGCTCGTGCTCTTTTTGTTGAGCCTCAGCCTTACTCCATCTTTTTCCTGAGCTCGGGTCTGTGGAGCGCAGCTCCATGGTGTCTGACCAGATGACGTTAGCCTTCTTCCTTTAGCAGCTCTTGAATGATGAGTTCCTGAATTGAGGCTCGACACGCATCGCCACATTGTTGGTGGGGAAACACCCACAACAGTTGGTATTTCAAATCCTCCTAAATCAAATAGGCATCTTAATGCCCAACACCTCCTAGACACTCTTTCTATAAATATTGCTGAAATTATCCTTCCTCTCACCTCTCTTCTCCCTCCATCTCAATCTCACTGGACCGTCATTAATGGAAACAGTGAAACATCCATCCCTCCCCCTCCCTCCCCTCTTTGTTTTCATACAGAGTTATTGAGAAGCTATTATAGCACATACCCAATAGAGAATAGTTAATTTTGATTTTTGTTGTTTTTTTACCTAAACAAAGAACCAAAAAAGGCCGAGACTCGAGTTTTTTTAGCTTGAAGAAGATGAGATTTTCTCACTCGTCCTTCATCCATATCTTAGTATCTTATCTGGCAAAAAAATATCTTAGCTTCTCTACCATTGTTTCCTTTGAGAAAAATCATGGGAAAATACTTTTAGTGAAAAGAATTTTTGTTATTTTTTATTATTTTATTTGAGTAAAATAAATAAAGTTTTGCTAGTATTTAAGCTGTTTTTATTATAAAAAGTAAAAAGTCATACATAAACATAGTTCGTTCAAGATAAAATTAGAGTTTGACAACTAATATAATATTTACTTTCACATTTCATCAAAATAAATAAAATAGTTTAATATTAACATCGTTAAATCATAATATTATCTAGTGTTAACAAATAAAGTAATATTAACTTCCCGAAATACACTTTCACACAATCTTATCCATAAATCATTTATTCTCAATTCTATACCAAACAACTCCTAACGTTTGAAATTTGCAAGATTAGTAATTCTACACTAACCAAGTAATTGATAATTTTTTTTACTATTTTAATGTATTTTAAAAAAAGATTAAAATAGGGTACTTTTGAACTTAATTCCAGAAATTGGGTAGTTTTGGCCACTTAATACAAATCATCTTTGTAAAAGATGATTTTGTGGGGACGTGACGTCCCAATTCATCACATTGGAAATCACTTTTTGTAAAGATGATTTCCCTGAAGAGGATATCGTCTTTGCAAAAGACGACTTTAACTTTGACATAAAAGTTAAAGTCATCTTTTGTAAAGACGACAATGGACTCTTATCTTTTAAGTCAGTAACCCATGATTTTTTAAGACTAAGTCAATAGCAAACTTTAGGGGTGTTCAAAATTATCCCGAACCGACCAACCCGAACTGAAAATGACCGATTCGATCGGTTCTTATATGTGTTCAGTTTGGTTCATTTTGGAAAAATGAGAGAACCAAAGTTTCGGTTCGGTTCAAATTTTGGTAGTTTTTGAACCGAACCTAACTGAAACATTAAATTTATATTATTATTTTTATTATATATGTATAATTTATTATAAAATCGAATTAAACCGAACTGCACCGAAATAAAATTTTAATTATATTTTTTTTCAATAATATAATTTTAAAATTATTTAAAAAATTATTTTTAATTAATAAAACTGAAACGAAAAACCGAACCGAACCAAAACTCACGATTTAGTTCGGCTCGGTTCTTTAGCATGAACAGTTCAGTCAGTTTTTAGCATGAACATTTCAGTTTTGTTCGGTTCGGTATTTCACAAAAAACTGACTAAACTGAACCGTGAACACCCATAACAAACTTCCCCTCACAGTCGCAAACTTCCCTCTTTGGTGTGACCCATCCCAACTTTTCCTCATCGCCATTTTCACCTGCTTTTGCTTAAGGCTAGATAAAGACATTTGGTGTGTAATCGCTATGTTTCGCTCAGATCTTACTCTTCAGTGAGTTGGCTTTTCTGGAGTCCTTGCTTTGTCTAGACAGCGGTACAAGCAGTCCCCCAGTTGGAAGACCCATTTTCAATTTCATAACCATTTTCTTTATATAAACTATAGGGTAAACTACAGTTTTACCCCTTACAGTTTATTGTAGTTTTCATTTTAAACTCTGCACTTTAAAAATTGACAGAGTAAATCTTACAGTTACATTTTTTATTCACGTTAAACCTTCCGTAAGCACTCTGTTATAAAAACTTAACGGAGTGTCACGGAAGTTCTACGTGCCAAATTAATTAACGTCACATCACTCAAAAATTTTACCCCAACTGTCACGTCACCAACTAGCCCTCTTTTTTCCTTCTTCCTTCTTCTCCCTTTCTCTGAAATACCCAAATGGCCATTTCTTCACCGTTTTCACCAACTACATCTCTTTGCCAAGTCAATCTATGGATTTTTATGGTTTACTTTTGGGATTTTCTTGTTCGAAATCTATCCAGGGATTTTACATTGACTATAATTAATTTATAGATTTTTAAATTCACTAGTTTAGGGTTTCAACTTGTTGCAATTTTATGGAAATGCCTAAGCCACTTTCAAATTTACTGAAATTCACTCCCAAGGCAGAAAGGGAGAGTAACGATCATCTTTCTCTACACTGCCCTTTTTCAAGAAGGTGTGAGTTTTTTCAACAGTTTGGGTCTGTGGGTTACACCGGCTTCGATGATTGCCTTTTTCTATGTTTAAAGTGGGGTTAGTTCTTTTTTATGGATAGAGATTTTTTGAAAGTTCTCCTGCAGGCAATTTTTGGTAGAGAGAGAAACTTTAGGGCTTTTGAGGGCATAGAGCATAATTTTTCAGATGTTTTCTTCTCTCTTCTCTTCTCGCTAAAGGAGTGGCAACAGCATCTCTTCTCTGATTTTGCTTCTATAAATTCTTGGCCTCTTAGCGAGAAGAAGGAATAGTGATTAGGCTTTATCATCCCCATCTCGGGGCTTTTTTTGTGATTAATACATTTTTCCCTTTTAGCGATAAAAAAGTGCTGAAATTAATTTAGGAGTATAGAGACTTCTAGTGAATTATTTCTAACCTAGAGATTTGATGTTTAAAATTTCTGAAAACTTTATGCGAGTTCATCTTGAGTGCCGAACTAGGTAAATTCCCACATGGATTTATAATGGCAGTTTCTTCATCGCTTTCAGATCAAAGAGAAGTTCGCTGGTAGAGGGGAAATTTTCTTGGGATTCTTTGGGTAAAACCATTAACTTGAACAAATTTTCTGTAATGAGATTTTGATTGAAAAAACTGAATAAAATTCATTAAAAACAATAAGCAAATCGGTGAAGAAATGGTCAAGTAGGCTTCTAAGAAATGGTCGTTTGGGTATTTCACAGAGGGGGAAGAAGGAAGAAGAAGGAAAAAAGATGGGGTAATTAGGGACGTGGCAGCTAGAGGAAGAAGAAAGAATGGGGAATCAAGAGTAATTCAGGAAAATCCTCCCACGTGACTGCTGGGTAAAACAATGATGTGGCATTAAATTACTTGCCATGTAATGCCACATCAGCAAACCATGACGGACCGTCAATAATTTTAAGTGGAGATCATACAGAAGGTTTAACTTGAATGAAAACTGTAACTGTAGGATCTACTATGCCAATTTTTAAAGTGTAGAGTCTAAAATGAAAACTACTCCAAATTGTAGGAGGTAAAACTATAGTTTACCCTAAACTATATCCACTACGCAGACTTTTCGATACAGAAAGATAGAAAAATCGCCAATCAAAAGATTTTCGATCTCCATTTCTCTAATGAATATCTCTTTTCTAGTAGAATCCCCCAAGTTCACTCGAAAGCCCTTTTTCGCTCTATTCTATAAATGCTTTCATCTTGGATAAATGTGTCTTGAATTGCTTAAGAACGCAAGTCGTTCTAACGTGTTCTAAGAGGCTTCGTAGTGAAATCGTCTTTTGGACTTGATATCCCACGATTATGCTATTGTGAAATCGTCTTTTACAAAGATGATTTTGATCAACTGGAAATCAAGATGATTTCTATCGTGTCCAAAACTACTATAGTATTAGAATATTTTCCAAAACAACCACATCCCAAGAATGTTTTTAAAAATAATGTTATAATTGTCAAAAACTTATAATTATCTAAGTTTTAAGTGACTAAATGACGTGACAACCATTTATAGATTATTTTATCAAATTATTTTAATAAGTCATCAAATATCAACCTATAAATAATTATCATATCAGTTGATTTTTTAAAATTTAATCAATTATTGCATCACTCGAAAATTATTTTTGTTAGATTACTTAATGAGGTTCCTTGTGGTCCACGGCAAAAACGACGTAGTCGGGACAATTTAGTTGGGCTCTTTGGACGGGCCAATGGTCAAAATTCTTGCCAGAAGTCAACTCTCACATTTCTTTCCCTGCAACGAAGCCTTCAATTTCTCTCTCTCAAGAAACTACGAGCTAGTACCACGATTCGAAAATGGCGATCTTTCTAAAACTGCTCAATTTCTCTCTCTTAATCACTATTTTCTTCCTTATTAACCTCACTTCCTTATCTTTGTCCGACTCGGACAAAGTCTCCGAGCTTCTCGAACTTCAATCCCGATCTAAATCTGGCGTAATCCACCTCGACGACCTTACCATCTCTCGCTTCCTTACATCTTTAAAAAGTCCCCGACCTTACTCGCTTCTCATCTTCTTTGACGCCACACAACTCCATGACAATCCTGAGCTCCACCTCAAAGATCTTCGAAGGGAGTTTGGAGTTGTCGCCTCCTCCTTCATCGCCAACAATCCGGACCCATCTTCTCCTTCTCGTTCCAAGCTATTCTTCTGTGACATCGAGTTCAATGAGGCACAGTCCAGCTTCGCTCTCTTTGGCGTCAATGCCCTCCCTCACATTCGGCTAGTGGGACCCGACCAGACCCCCAAGAGTTCCGATCAAATGGACCAAGGTGACTTCTCCCGATTAGCAGAATCCATGGCCGATTTCGTGGAATCAAATACCAAGCTTACCGTAGGTCCCATTAACCGGCCCCCGGTGGTTTCAGAGAAGCAATTGATGTTCGGTGTGGTGCTGCTATTGATGTCGGCACCTTTTGTTTTGAAAAAGGTTATTATGGGTCAGACATTGCTCCACGACCCGAAGATTTGGATGCTCGGCGCTGTGTTCGTCTACTTCTTCAGCGTCGCCGGCACTATGCATAACATAATTCGGAAAATGCCCATGTTTTTGGTCGATCGGAACGATCCGAATAAGCTGGTGTTTTTCTATCAAGGTTCGGGGATGCAGCTTGGTGCGGAGGGGTTCGCTGTGGGATTGCTGTATACGATTGTTGGGTTGTTGTTGGCTCTCGTTACAAATTTGCTGGTTAAGGCGAAGAATGCGTCTGTACAGCGGGTGGTTATGTTGTTCGCAATCTTGGTCTCTTTTTGGTCGGTGAGGAAGGTTGTGGTTTTGGATAATTGGAAGACAGGTTATGGGATCCATGGATTCTGGCCTTCGAGTTGGAATTGACATCAATGAGAGTTCATTTTGCTCGAGCAAAAGGTTAATTTAAAGTTAGTGAAACTGTTTAACTTTGGGAGTTAGAAACTTAGATGTTCTTAATATACAACTTTACCTGTTAAAGATATAGCATGTTGTGTTATGACTGAGATTATACCTTTCTCGACCTTCTGTACTTGAAAACCATTTGATGGAGGATTTTGATTTGAAGGCTTCAAATTTTAACTCTTCTTTTTTTTCCCTTTTCTAGGAATGAGCATCTTATAAGTTCTTGCTGTTGTACCAATGAAAGATTTGCAGAATTTGCTTCATTCCTAGAAGTTTTACGACCAGGAAGTTTATTGTTGGCCCCTAAACTAGGATTGGCCACTTTGCTAAATGTTGCTTTAGAGTATATAGGATTGGAAGTGTTAAAGTTGATTACTTTGTTATTGTTATTGAGAAGCAATTTGTTCTTGAAGATGAAAAGAGCAGATTATAATCAAGCACTTACTGCAGAATTTAATACGGTACTGGTTCTGCTAGTCTGCTGAAGTTCTGCATGAGAGATTTGAGATGATTTTTTAGTACAACTTTAGTGTACCTTTTTCTAAATACTTAAGACTTTATATTCTGAGCTGCAATGTGCAATTTGTTGATTGCATCCTACCTCATTGTGGTACCATATATCTTACTTTCTTTCACTAATCTTGTTGTCTGATTAACAATTAAGCTGCAATGAGTAAATAGTTCTTGTATTTTTCCCGGTATGTTTTGGGTATCAAACCAAAACACAAAAGATTATTTGTTCTCGATTTTCACTAAATGGAACAGTGTTTAGCATCATTAAGGCTATTCTTGAGATGTATAAAGTCACTTGATTACCGTTTGTGTTCTGGAGACTACCTCTTACATAAGGTTATTTTTGTTAAATCTATAAAAGGTTATGTTAGTTAAGTACTATAGGAGAGAAAAAGGAATGATTTGAATCTAGGGGATTATGTAGAGGTAAACAGATAAGGAAACAAGCGTTACTACTGTCATTTTCCTTCCATTTTTTTCTCATTAGTTGTAAAGGTCCAGCCTCTACTCCTTGCTACCTTTTTTTTTCTTTTTTTTTCCTTATGATATACCTTCATGTGTTTGAAGTTTCATTTTAGACTAGGTTATTTTGTCGCATGGAAAACTCCAGTATAAGTCGTCGTTAAACAACTATTTTATACTTTCCTTTCGTTTCGATGATACCCCTCGTAAGCTTAATAGAAGTATCTTAGAATATGCAGAGGTTATGAACAACTATTATATGCCTCCTACTCCTACCTTTTCTACACCCCAAAGAATTACCCGAAATCTGCATCTGTTCTAAAGGATCTAATTTAATTTTTCCTTGTTTGAAGCTTAACATATCTTTTCATTTTTGTTTCTAGGCAATTTAATATTTGCTGGTGAAATTCTTTAACTGCCGCAAAAGCTTTGCACAAGATTCACGGGGAAAAAAAGTTGCATTTGTAGCACGATGGCCTCAATCTGAATCAAATTTTGATGCTAATAACCTTTTTCAATACGAAATCTCAATTCAACTTTGCGTATAAACACAGCAGTCTTTATTCCTCAACCTTTTTCCTTATGACCCACTTTAAATTCCATGGCTTGTGAGTAGAGGGTGAAGAATTGGAATACAGAGTAAAAAAATGGAAGAGCAGGTTGAAATGGTGGGAAGGGCATTTGTCGATCATTATTACCATATATTTGACAATGATAGAGCTTCTCTTATGTCTTTGTATCAGCCAACCTCTATGTTGACGTTTGAGGGACAGAAAATATTAGGGGTTGAAGAGATTTCTCGTAAGCTTGAGCAGTTGCCATTTGAGCAATGCCGGCATGTGGTCAGCACCATTGATACTCAGCCTTCTTCTCCCCCTGGTGGTGGCATCTTGGTCTTTGTCAGTGGCAGCCTCCAATTGCCTGCAGAAGAGCACCTTCTCAGATTCAGTCAGGTTGTTTGCTTGCCCTCTCTCTCTCTCACAGTAGAAAGTTTTGTCTGAATTGTAAATGTTATTCTTCTGCAGATGTTTCACTTGATTCCTACTCCGCAAGGAAGTTTTTTCGTGCTGAACGACATATTTCGGCTCAATTACGGTTGATTTGTTCATTGATGTACTGATATTGAACTGCATTCCATCAATGATCTAAGCTTGCATTACATTTTGTTTCCAAAATCTTCAGATACCCAATGTTATGCTCAATTGTTCACAGCTTCTCATTCAGAAAATTCATTTTCTCATTCAGAATCAAGTTGCGGTTTAAATCAAATTCAATCAAGTTTTCAAAGATTGCATAGTGGATTATTAAATTGGCCAGATAAGTTGGCACAATTAAATTTACCCTACACCCAGGATATTCTAATTCAACCACATTGAGAATTAGAACTTACACAAATCTCTTTTTCTTTCCAAATTAGAAAACAGAAATAAGCTAATGCATTTGACCCACCATTAGGATGCTTGTGCAGACTTCTCATTTTTCCTAGAATCAATTTGCAAACTTAATCTCGTTATCTTGGCTGCTTCTCATATTCAGAGGAGATCCACACTCATCCAAATTGCACCGCCTCCCAAACGATGATAGGCAGTATCATCTTCACAACTTAAAATTTGAACTTCAAACTAAATAAATGATATCTTCACTTTATGACCTGTTACCAACGGGGTTACATGCTCTCATCTAACTTTGAAAAAGTTGACACTATATTCATATTATGTACATGGGTAGAGAATAAGATATTGGGTCCGCCAATAATTTAAATAGATAAAGAAAATCAGCATAATTGCAAGGATTATTATTTAAAGAAGATATATAAAATATTAGAGTGCTGAGCTTACACATGTATTAGATACTTATGGTTTTTTTATTTGTTCTAATATCCTCACCTATAAAGGATATTGCGCGTTGAAAAATTTGGAGAGGCATGAGGCTTGAGAGATCTTGTAAATATCTTGTTCTTCATTATAGTCAAATCCTGCAACGGTTAAAGTGGGTGTAGCTCTCACACTGAGGGTGAATCAATATAAGTCTGTGTTTTCTGCTTTATTATTATCGCTAGTAATAATAGATTATGGCATTCAGCCCTTAACAACTGATATCATAGCTTAGAATATGACAAAATTATTTTTCACCACTTTCTTCCATGGTTACTATTCACGTGAATGGTGAAAATTTATCGACGCGACCAATTTATTGGCAACATTGTTTTATTACCTGGTGGTACATAAGAATAGTCCGTAATGATTCATCACGATGGTTGAAGAAGAGGAGTCTGTTTATGAAATTGAGAAATTCAACGACGTGAATTTCGCATTCTTGATAATACAACTTGAATATTATTTCTGTGGTAAAAAAGATGCACCAACCACTGTTAGGGAAGAAACCATATTCGACGTGAGAAGCAGATTAGGTGCTCCTTGATTGACAGGTACAAAGAGTCATACAAATGGCACTATAAAAAACGAGACTCATAACATTGCAAAGGAGAAGTCCACAACGAGCTTGATGCACATTATTTTCTTTAGTTGTTATGGGTCAAGTACATTGTTTTGTTTCCCGTGGGCCTCACCCTTAAAGAAATTTCTCTCTTGCACGTTATTTTCTTTAATTGTTATGAGTCAAGTACATTATTTTGTTTCCCGCGCGACACGTTAAACAAATTTATCTCTCTTGCTTTTCTCATTTACATAAATTGTTTGCTCCCTGATATCGATATTTAAAATAAATAAATAAAAATTAGATAGGCTATAGATTGTCGATGGCTACCCAGATGTCACAAACTAAGACGTGATGTGACAGTTACGCTTTCCCCATGAGTCGGTTTATAAAATAAAAAAAGAAAATCAGAGACTATAGATTACCTTCTAAAAATGTGAAAAAAAGAATAACAGGCCACTAAGTGGTTTTGATTAACTGGCTTGGAATCATAAAAAATCGTTAAGTGACTGTGATTGATTGATGGCTGAACAAGATAAATGAGAGATGAGAAAAGGAAAGGAAGAAGATCAGAACTGTGGGATGGATCGTATGCCTATGATTAATTTAGCAGTGACAGACAATATAGTGGTTTAGCTAAGTATGTGAGCCCAAACCTGGAGTAGATCTCATCAGCTGAAAACATAGGAGAGTGTGATCATCCCTATTTATCTTTATTATTTTTATTATTGTAAGGCCTATAAGTACAAGCTCATGTAAAAAGAGGAGGAGAAGAGTTCTAAACAAACTTCAACTAAAGGCACTGCCCTTCATCTCTTCTATCATCAACAACTATGTAGAATCCTTGACACAAGTGAATATCAACGATCTTCCCGTGATTTTTTTTCCTTTTAAGATTTTTTCACGTAAATGATGGTGTCTTTGTTCTCTCTTTCTCTCTTCCAATTATGATCTTTATTATTTATTTGTAGAGAGTTTTTCATACTGAAAAAATCATTTACAAATACCATAAAATTTCTTGATATATTAGCTACTCCCGTTTTTAAAGGCATCTTAGGAATACTTCAGTCTAGATCAAACACTTTCATACATTAGAATAACACTTAAGTTACTAATATTTATTATTTTTTGAAGTATCTAGTATATATACAATGAGTTTTTTTAAAATTTGGAAGCATTTAATAAAAACACTTCAATATGTTTTATATAGAAGTGTTTTCAGTTATCAATAAGTATCCAAAAAAATATTTGTTAAATGGAGATGTGAGTTACATTGACGTTTTTGAAAACATAAACTATTTCGTTTCCATTCAATTATAGATCACTTAACAATAGGTGAAAACAAATTGAACAGAGATGCAATATCAAAATGACAACCAACCACTTTCAGATTAACAAAGAATATATATTACACACCGACACACATATAATCAAAGTGTGTAGTATTAAAAGATATGATGATTCTTGACTGATTCATGCATATATTAATACATTATATATTCAAAGTGATAAACATTTGGGCATAGTTTTAACTATTAAACTAAGAAAATGGATAAACAACTCGACCATAAAGGATAAGAAAACAAATATAAATATATCTTGGTATTTTCCTCATAAATGTGTCATTCTTATCATCACCAATGCAAGTGGATTTAATTTTCAACATTAATGATCTTTAATTTTGGCAGCGAAAACTAATCAATTTCTATTTAAAAATGCTTTGTGAGGAAAAAAGGAACTTTGGTTGAAGATAGTGGACATCACATGTTGTCGAACTTATTTTAATAGATTAGAGACATAGCAACTAGCATAGGTGAGTCCAAATAATGATTAGCAATTAAAGAATAAAGAAGTTGTATTTGAGGATGTTTAGATTGCATTGCATAGATTGATGATCTTAGCATGACGAGATCTCTTCTTGTTATTTCAAATCTAATCAGTAACTTCAAATTAACAATACCACTTTACACCCACCACACACTAATACAGAAAGATCAATATTAATTTGACACTACAAATAGTCGAGAAATTAAAATTACTACTTCCTTGGAGTGGTTAATAGAAAAGAGAAATTACGTTGGTAGGACTCTCATGGGTTGAAAAATGAAATTCAAACCCCAATATTTTTTTTAAGAAATATGATTTTTTGCACATGAAAAAATATTAAATTACTTAGATCCCAGACTTCGTTCTAATATAACATTTTGATGTTAATATTAACACTTATTGATTACAATTTACTAACAAATTTTGACTAGACTACGTTCTAGCAGTAACTAAGTTCACGATTTTTTTTTTTAAAATAATATTATTTTATTTATTTTTATTATGAAAAAAATTTCTAGATATTGAAAAGCACCCGTAGCCCATGTGTTATATAAGACAATTCTTGGGGCGAGTCGTTAACTAGGACATTTTGAGATCGAAGTTGGCAGTCATTAGGGGCAGGTAAAAAATGAAGATTTTGTTTTCATTGAAAAATGAAAACTTTTGATGATCGATTTGATGGTTTGAAAAGACAAATTTGTATTTTGTCAAAAAATGTAAAAATTAGTATGGAAAATGTCCTAATCGACACGTGTTTGATCATTAAAATACTTATCAATTATGATGGCTTAATGTTCTTAGCTCGCCCATTGCATGTATTCTTATTCTTATAAAATTGTCGGAGGTAATAATTTAAATTTAGATTCAAGCGTCTATGATGGTTGCAAACTATATTTTTCAGATTTCATGTCAAAAGCTACGTATGGTATAAAGAAGTTAAAAAAATTCTTATAAAATCTTCGGCCAAAATAACTCTTTCAACAATAAAATTAAAATTTCATATACAAAGACACGAAGCCTATATTTTTTTATCAAAAGAAAGGGTTATTATTAGAGAGAAATGTAATGTACAATATTACAGTCCCTCAATAGCCACAAAGAAAAACTGTCTGACTATATATAGTCTAAACCCTCAAAACTCAACCTAGCTAAATTATGAGCAATAATATTAAGCTCTCTAGGTACATGAAAGAAAGAAAGCTTGAATAAATTGCTAAAGCATAAAATATATGAGATAATAACTTCCTTTCCGTGTCAAGACGATTAGCTTTTGAGAGAAGACTGACAAGCTCCAGAGAATCGCAAAAGACATCAACTTCATCTCCCTCTTCTAACCCTCCATTTTTTATACCCCAGTAAACTGCTCTAGCCTCAACCGAGAATGCATCTCTACAAGCATCAATGTCTTGACAACCCACTCAATGTATATGGATGTTCTCATTTACGACCAAGAAACCCATACCTCCCATACCATTTCTCCAAGATCCATCTGTTATTGTATGTGGATATAGAGTAAGAAGCTTTCATAAACCAAGAACGATTACAATGGAAGTGAAACGATTACTACTCAAATCCAATTAGAAACGTTTACAACTGAATTAGTAAAATGATTAAAATGAAAATATAAAACCGAAAAATAAAAAAATAGATCGAGGTTTGCACGAGTGCAAAGTGCTAAAGACAATAATCACCCTCCACCCAATACTTGGGGACTACGACAAATCATCTCTGCAGGATTCAACGATCTTAGACTGAATACAGCAACTAAGTACCTCCGCCTCTCTCAAAACTCTCTGTAATTTTCTCTCTCAATTATGCACATTGTAATATTGAAAATGTTGGTGTTATTCGTGATTTTGATGATAATAATGATAAAAATTATGTTGTTTTTGCAGTGTATTTAAAACGAAAAATAGCTTGGAATCCAAGCAAAGCAGTTGAAGAAAACATGTAGATCAAATTGTTGCTTGATTTTTAGGATAATGGAGATCAATTGAATATTTTCTTTATCTTCTGCGGATAATGGAGATAAAACATCATCTATTGGAGATATTTTCTGTTTATCTTCTGTAGATAAGCCTTCATCTCTAAAAAATTTAATCAAGAAAAACTTTCTGCAAAAAAATTAGTTCTTTGATCCGGACCGGACCGAACTGAACCAGGTCGGCCGGTCGGACGGCGGCAGCCCCGCGCGCATGTGTGAGGAGGACCATATTCTATTTAAGTCCCCCACAAAATGTGGGGTGCCCCTTGGGGCTGCATGAGTGCTGGGTTTATAAACCCAAAAAATTTTCTTTGAGTTTTCAATGTGGGACTAAATCCCACATTCTTACTCAACACACACTTTCATTCATATTTCTCTTTGACTTCTTCTTTTCTTTTCTCCATCTTTTCCAACATTCCCCCACATGAATGAAATGTGTCCTAAATAGACAACGATATGAGAGAGAGGGAGTAGATAAGATATGCATAAGGAGATGTATCTTTTGGACTTGAACCTTCTGTAGTGAAAATTCATCAGATTTATTCTGAAAAACAGTGAACAACGTTCTTGAACTGAACTTACTCTAAGACAAATCGAGACAATAAATTTCACACATATCTCATCTTAATACATCTGAGTTCGTACATTTTTGTTCATTTTGGTCCTGAACAAATCCCGCGTTCGTGAGAGCTTTAGAGAGGTAAAGCCATCGAGACCTCTCAGAGAAACGACCCCACTTCTACTCTCAAATAGGTGACAAAGATTAAGAATATTTTGTCACTACTCCTCTTGCAAGCAAGACATCAATGTCATTAAATACTTACGTATACCATGTTATGTCGACAGACAACACATTATCTTTACATCATAGGAACATGAAGAAACCATAGGTTTCTCAGTGTGTCAATTTGAATCATTCCTATCAGTTTGTCTATTGAATCTAGATAATGGGATCTGCAGTCAACTAGATTAGATTACCACCTGAATGATTCATTGAATAGTCTTTAGCCTCATTCCCCTCGATGTTTGCTTTATTAGTTCCCTCGATAAACCTTTGGTTAGAGGGTCAACAAGATTCTCCTTTGACCTTATAAAATCTAAGAAAATCACCCACATTGGGAAGCAACTGCTTAATGGTATTATGTCTTCGTCTAATATGTATAGACTTACCATTATACACATTATCGTTCACTCTAAAGGTTGTAGCCATATTGTCACAATGGACACATATTGCCGACACAGGTTTTGGCCAACAGGATTATCTTCTAGGAAATTTCTAAGCCACTCAGCTTCTTCACAAGCCTTGTCCAAAACTATGAATTCTGATCTCATAGTTGACCGAGCTATACATATTTGCTTAGTATACCTCCACGAGATAGTTCCACCACCTAGGGTAAAAACATATCCACTAGTAGATTTAGTCTCTAAATTGTCAGAAATCCAGTTAGCATCACGAAATCCTTCTGTCACAAGTGGATAGTTTGAGTAATGCGATCCACAGTTCATAGTGAACTTTAAGTACCTTAGTACTCTAACCAATGCACTCCAGTGATCATGCTCGGTATTACTTGTATATCTTACAAGCCTTCCTACTAAATAGGTTATATCATGCATAGCGTAGTTCATGATATACATTAAACTCTCAATTAATTGTGAGTACTCCAATTGAGATACTCCAACTCCATCATTCTTCCTCAACTTACAGTTTGGGTCAAAAGGAGTTACTGCAGGTTTGATTTAATATTGCCCAAACATTTTTAGGATCTTTTCTACATAATGAGATTGAGTAAGGATATATTCATTTTCAGTTCGCTTTACTTAAATTTCAAGAATGACATCTACTAGACCAAAGTCTTTCATGTCAAATTTATGATTCAACATCCTCTTAGTAGAAGATATTCATTATATCCTTATTCGATCACACTATAAACGTGTCATCTACATATAAGCATATTATGACGAACTGATCATTAATACCTTTAATATAAACACATTTATCACACTCATTTATCTTAAAGTCATTAGATAACATAGTGTGATCAAATTTTTCATTGATTTGGCGCTTGTTTTAACCCATAAAGGGATTTAACAAGTTTACAAACATTTCGTTCTTGGCCTTTAACTAAGAACTCTTCGAGCTGTTCCATATAGATTTCTTCGTCCAATTCTCTATTTAAGAAAGCAGTCATTACATCCATTTGGTGAATTTCCAGATTATGCATAGCTGCTAGTATAATCAGCATTCTAATAGATGTGATTCTCGTCACTCGAGACTAAGTATCAAAAATGTCTATACCTTCCTTTATGGAGTCAGTATCTCTTAGCTACCAACCGAGCTTTGTACTTCTCACTAGTACCATCCGCTCTCATCTTTCTTTTGAAGATTCATTTACAACCAGCATCCATGTGTTATTTTACATAATGAAATCTATCTCATTATCAACTGCTTCCTTCCAAAAAGGAGCCTCAGGGTTGGACATTCCCTCCTTATAGGTTTAAGGTTCCGCATCCGTCAGATATATTAAAAACTCTAGACCAAATGAGGTACTCGTTTTAGCTCTTTTACTTCTTCTAAGCTCAGGTTCAGATTCTTCATCAATCTGAGCTCTAGAAGAACTTTATTCTAAACCTCGTTTGCATGTATCTTCCTTCCTTAAAATGAAACACATTCTCAAAGAATTTAGGATTAACAGACTCCATAATAGTGTTGGTACTTATGTCAGAAATTTCTGACTAAAAATCTATATGCAGTAATGTTCAATGCATATCCAATGAAAACACAGTCTATTGTCTTACCAAGCTTGACTCTCTTTGACAACAGTACTTGTATCTTTGCGAGAAACCTCCACACTTTTAGGATTTTATAGGAATGCAACTTCCCTTTCCACTTTTAGGATTTTATAGGAATACAACCTCCCTAAGTTAGAATAAACTTGCCACATCAAAGACAAGTTTGAATCCACTCTTACATAAAAGAGATCTTGAAATCAAATTTCTAGGAATTTCAGGCACATGCAGGACGTCCAGGAGAGTGAGTTATTTTACGGATGTGAATTTCAGCATAACCTTTCCCTTTTCCTTAATAGAAGCTTCTAATACGTTCCCCATATAGAGAACTTCATCTTTTTCAACCCACCATTCCTTGGTGTACCAGTGCTTCGTTGCACCAGTGTTGACCCACCATTCAGTCACTGCACATGTGCTTCGTTGCACCAGTGTCGACCCACCATTCATTGGTGTCAGTGACCACACAGATCTCAGAAATCATAGCATAGAGATCATCTATCTCCACCATGTTTGCTTGCTTCATTTTTCCACTGTTACGGGGTTGGTTACTATCATTTTGGTCTTTCTTAAAATGACAGTCATTTAACCTGTGTCGGACTTTACCGCACACCCAACAACTGCCCTTAATACATTTTTTCTGAATTACCTTTACTCATCAGTGTCTTCCTTTTCTTGCTTGGGTGATTGGATTTGTTGCCTTCTACCACGTTGGCTTTCATTCCATAGGTCGCCCACATAATTTTCTTTTCGTTTCTCTAGTTGTCCTCCTCTATCCTCATCCAAACAATTAAATCTTTCATGTTAAGCTCATTACGCTTGTGCTTCAGGTAGCTTTTAAAGTCCTTCCACAATGGCGGTAACTTTTTGATAATGGAGGCGACTTGAAACGACTCATTCACGATCACCCCTTCGGCTTTCATATTATTGAAGATGATCTGCAATTCTGCCACTTGATTTATGACTGTGTTCTTGTCATCCATTTCATACTTCAAGAATTTCCTGATGATAAACTTCTTCGTTTCGGCATCCTCAGTTTTATACTCTTTTTCCAAGGCTTGCCACAATTCCTTCATTGTTTTGAATGACGAGTATACATTGTAGAGTGTGTCTACAAGTCGTTCAAACTATAGTTTCAGCAAAGAAAATCTGAATGGGTCCAAGCTTCCCTCACTGATGCCATCTCCTTCGTCTGTCCCTCCTTTGGTGCCATAGGAATGGCACCCGTCAGTAGGTGCGCCACGTTCAGGGTAGTCAGATAGAAAAGCATCTTCTGTTGCCATTGTTTGAAATCATCTCCCTTGAAATTTCTTATTTCTCAGCGTGAAAGGTCTTGACCGTCGATTGCTCCATTGATATTGTTTTTAGATTGTTATTGTATGTGGATATAGAGCAAGAAGCTTCCATAAACCAAGAATGATTACAAGAGAAGTGAAACGATTACAACTCAAATCCAATTAGCAACATTTATAACTGAATTAATAAAACGATTACAACAAAAATATAAAACCAAAAAATAAAAAGAAAATAGATCGAGGTTTGCAGGAGTGCAAAGTCCTAAAGATAATAATCACCCTCCACTCGGTGTTTGAATACTACGATGAATCGTCTCTGCAGGATTCAACAATCTTAGACTGACTACAGCAACCAAATACCTCAGCCTCTCTCAGAACTCTCTGTAATTTTCAATCTCAAATTTGCACGATGCAATATTGAAAACGTTGGTGTGATTCGTGATTTTGTTGATAATAATGATTAAAAATGATGTCGTTTTTGTAGTGTATTTAAAATGAAAAATAGCTTGGAATCCAAGCAAAGCAGTTGAGGAAAACGTGTAGATCAGATTGTTGCCCGATTTTTTGGATAATGGAGATCAATCATATATTATCTTCATCTTCTGCAGATAATGTAAAAAAAAAAACAGCATCTGTTGGAGATATTTTCTGTTTATCTTTTGCAGATAAGCCTTCATCTCCAAAAAAATTAATTAAGATAAATTTTCTGTAAATCCAGACCGAATCTAACCAAATCGAGCCGAGCCAGGCCAGGCCGGCCGGTCAGACGAACGATGGCGATAGCATGTGCACATGTGTGTGAGGGGAGGATCATGCGCCATCTAAGTCCTCTTTTCCCCACACAATATGAGGTGCCTCTTGTGGCTAACCCCAAGGTATAAGTGTTAGGTTTATAAACCCAACAATTTTTATTTGAGTTTCTAATGTGAGACTAAATCCCACACTCGTACTCAACACCTACTTTCATTCACATTTCTCTTTGACTTTTTCTTTTTCTTTTCTCCATCTTTTCCAACACCATCTACCCACACCCTCCCTTAGATCAAATGTCCTACATATGTTGGGACAAAGCCACCTCCGGTATGCTGGCAGTACTCCATTTGTTTTCCCAGCTAAAATTCATCTCCCCCGTTCGAGCGCTAGTGCCTCTTCTATCAGATGAGCTTCATCTTAGAAGCTTGGTTATTCGTGAGCTCCACCGCTTCCAAAGGAAAAAGGAAGATTTGTTTGAAACAAGCGACATTCTGAGTCTTCCAGATCTTCAAAGGCCAATGGTGAACCAAGCCAGAATTTCATCCTCATTCTACCTACCTTTGTGAGAATAGCATACAAATTTCCAAATCGAAGGTCCAAATGGCTAGCAAACCAAAAGGCTCGGTTGAATGAGTAGTGAAAGAAGATATGGGTAAGGGTTTATTCCTCTGAACTGCCTATAGGGCACACATTACCTATGTTCATCCCATTGCTAACCAGATTCAGCTTGAGAGCCAGGAAATTTTTTGTACACCTCCAGATAAAGTCTTTAATTTTTGGTGAAACTCTAATTTTCCATATTTTACGCCAATAATAGGAGTCCTTGTTTAAATTGTTGGATTCTCCCTTAGCATAATTTCACTGTGTACTTTTCTTCTCTTATATGAAAGCAACTGATTTTATCTTAAATAGCTCTAGGACTGATATAAATTGATTGAATGGCTATGGAATCCTATCTGCTGAAAATGTTGTTGATCAGAGTCGTGTCCCAATTCCCACTAGGGTTAATTAGATCCACAACCTTCACCAAATCTGACTGAGGGGTTGATAAAACCTTAATAAACTCAGGTCAAGGAACCCATGGGTCTTTCCATATGTCTATATCCTTCTCCTCACTAGCTTTCCAACATAAGCCCCAAACTAAAGATTCCTTTTTTCCGGTATACTAAGCCAACCCTAAGAAGGACGGTATCCAATTTTGGCATTCATAAAGTCAATATTTTTGAAATATTTTTCCTTTAGAAATCTAGCTAACAAGTACTTCAGATCCATTAGAATTCTCCATCCCTGCTTTGCAAGCATTGTTAAATTAAAACAATACATGTTTCTGAAAGCTCTCCCTCCACCGCCCTTACTTCTAGTGGGATTTCTCCTTGAAGCCCAAATAATAACAGTCTTATCAACCGAACCTGTCCACTAATGGGTCATCAACAAGAGATAAGGGAAGTTTGAAATATGACATAGCTTACAAAGGCATAGCCTGAGAGATTGCCTTGATCATTATTTCTCTACCCGAGCCGATAACCATCGTTTACCCCACCCATTTAATCGATATGCCTATTGAATTGTGAAAAATATAGAAAGCTTGATTTTGTTGGAGTCACATAACGTTGGAGTTGCTAATTGATGTGTGAATTTTGTTATTTTTTAGATGGGAAAGCCATTGAAAATTGATGAATATTTAAATAAACGTATTAAGTAATTACGTTAGATTAGAATAAGTTCGAGAAACTAAAGAAGAGAAAACAAAAAAGTTGGGCTGATCCAAGTGGTAGAAGAATATGAAGAGGAATAGTCAATTATATCAGTTGCTTCTCATGGATTTTCATAACCGTACTGTACAAAAACGAGATATGCATTTGAAATGGTGCCTGGGTGATACGGAAATAGATCGAGTAATCTCTGCCTTTATACATTATGCTCATCAATCGAATAAAAGGAATCATTTCTATGGTAAGAACCAATCAAAGAATTTCATTCTATATCTCCTAAGATCGTTCCGTACAAGTAATTCCCAAAATCCAAAAGAAAAAGAATATAAACAAGTAACATATTTTTATCATACATAAGTTATAGAATTGCTAATAAGAATTTTATTCTTTTTATGAACTTGATGTTGATAATACATAATTATAGAATTGCCAACAAGACTTTTGTTGTTTTTATGAACTTGATGTTGATAAATCAACAAATCTAATGAACCAACTAACACATAATTAGAACACATCCATGTGGTTTGAACTTAATCAATTCAAATAGAAACTTTGCATTCCTCAAAGGCACCGAATGAAAACAAAAAATTGTTCAAATGCCTCAACTGAAACTAGTTTTTCCTTTTTTTTCTTTTGGGTTTTTGTTAAAAATGTATATTGGCTGCAAAATATTTGTAAGAAATTTTTTTTAACTAAAATTTAATAAATATATTACATTACGCAAATCGTAGTTTTTAGCTAAAATAAATTTTAGTGTAAGATGAACAAATATAAGTTTTAACAAATTTTATAATTTGAAAAGTACAAAACACTCTATTTCATTGTTTTTCAACTAAATAAAAGATTTATCCATATGTTTTACAAATTTCTCCATTTGTTCTGTTTTTTAAGATAAAAGGAACAATTTCATTAAAAGAGCAGAGTTACAACTATTTCAAGATCCGAAACAAAATTATCAGATTCTAATACAAATAGACCATTACAAATGCTAGAAAATACCATTATAAACTTATTTAGGAATAGAGAGTGAAATATGTACATAAACAGTACAGTAAGAAGGAGCCCAATCGGCTCGTTCCAGACTTCCTCCACCAACCAATCTCGGTTTAACCATCTAGCACTGAACATGTATATTCGCATAAAGATATGCATCATCTCAAACAGATCTGAATAAACCAAGTTGGGTCAAACTCAAAACATGCTCCAAAAACTTAACCAAGACTAGATCCAAAGTGAAGAAACTCCAAAGACTGAAAATTTGGAGGAAAAACTACTGGTAGAAACAAAACTCTACAGTCTTCACAAACACAGAACAACCGAAAATAGAAAGAAAAAATCGAGAAAGAGTTGGGAACGAGAAAAGGAGGGAGAATTAGAGGAGATGGACAGAGGAAAGGGAAGATAGAAAGGAGAATGGGAAAGAAAGAGAGAAAGAAAGGAAAAACAGGGGGTAGAGAAGAGACAAGAATAGAACTGGGAAAGTAAGGGAGGGGAGAAAGGAGAAGAACAGCAGGGGTGTTCACGGTTCGGTTGGTTCGAACCGAAGCGATTGGTTCGCATGTATCTCGACTCAAGCCGAACCAAAAAATTTGATTCGGTTATGTTCAGTTTAATCGGTTCAGCAGGTGACGATGAAACCCTTTGAAATGGAATGGATGAGAGTGAGAGAAACAAAATGTAGAGTGAGGTTATGAGAAAGAATGTATGCAAAAAAGAAGAGAGAGCTGGAATGTAAACTCTCACGAGGCGCTGTAATGGAAAGTCCTTGGCGGCTAGGGTTGGGAAACTGTGTATATATATATATATATATTGTTATTAGTATTCGGTTTGGTTCGGTTAATAATTGCATAAATCGTGAACCAAACCGAATCTTCGATTCTTTATATTTATGAACTGAACCGAAGATATTTTACGAACCGACCGAACAATCTCATTTCAGTTCGGTTCAATCCGGTTTCATCGGTTTGGTACATTTTTTAACACCCCTAAAGAACAGAGAAAACTAAGGAGAAGAGAAAAGAAAGAGAGAAAGAAAAATAGGGGGAGGAGAGAAGAGCAGAAATAGAAGAGGTCACTTAGGGTTTCGCCTGTTTTGAGAGCTCGGAAACTCGTTAATTTGATTTCGATTGCTTGGGAATCTTTTTTTCCTTTTTTCGGTTATTCTCCACTTGTTCTTTGTTCATAAATGTGTCGTTTTTATCAATTAAAATGCAAGCGGGTTGAATTGATTAATGAATAGTTCATAATGAATGTATTTTTCTATTTTAAAAGTGCAAAACTTTGGGTAAAGAGGTGCTGAAAGTTGGTGGACATCACATGTTATCGAACTGAATTTAGTAGTAAGATGACAAAGATCTGTCCAAAAATTATAGCAAATTTAAAAAGACCTAGCTGTCTTGTTTAAAAAAAATTATGGAGGACATGGATCTACTATTTTTTTCAGATAAATAAGATTTATTGATCATCAAAAGAGGGATTATAACCAATCAAAGTGTAGCGTTGTAAAAACATCATCTATACAATGAGGAAAATCTTCTAGCCTAGACAAATTAGAATTCTAAAACTTACAATAAAAGATAATAAGACTACAAAATAAAGTTACAAATAAAATACAAATGATTTGCAGAAGAAACATTTTCCTGATCGTGGGAATGTTGGAGTAACCTCTATAAATGATTTATAGCGCTCTAATATTCCAATTTGAGTACAAAGAGCTTTATAGTTCAAAGATGTCACGAAAATCATAAAATAGACTTTCACACATATGGAGGAGAACACAACCATAAAATTAAATCTATGAAAGAAATCACCGTAGATCTTAAATTAAGAGATAACAACATATTAAGATAGAAAATAAAAATAACTGCAAAAATTGAAAAGAGACCTCACCGGAGAGGGGGAATGAGATGACTTCCCTCTCGATGAGAAAAACTACAATGAAGAATTTGAAAAGAATACCGGTTGAATTTAAACACTTTCAATGGCATGGATCTACCACTGCAACTGCATTACTTTCAATAATAAATGGATATGATTTCTCCTAAGTTGTTTCCTATAGATAACGAGCTCAAACAACCTTGATTAGATGTACCGCTGCAACTGCATTACTTTCAATAAAAAATGGATAAGATTTCTCCTAAGCTGTTTCCTATAGATAACGAGCTCAAACAACCTTGATTCCTAAAATAAAATGAGTAAGAAGTTTTGTCGCATATGACATTCTAACGTTTCCTATAAGTTTATTTTTTAATTTTAGGGCATCTATTTCTAAGTAAATATGATATGATCTTATTAACATGTAAGTTTCTCAAACGCTAATGATATTCATGTTGGATTTATATCCATAAAATATGGTATAATAACTATTTATGAATATTTAGTTTTTTTTTGAAATATTGTATTACTGAATTTAAAGAATGAGTGAAAGTTTTTCTATTAATTAAAGTGTGTTTATAAATTACTCAAGTCCTGAAACTATTATCAACGTAAGAAGAGTAAAAATTGAGGGGTCTTCTAGACAAACTTTTCTGAAATAGTTCAGAACGTTATTTGCAGTATTAGGATCGATTGGACAATCGAATCTGATTATGACTGTTAGGTTATACCATAGGATGCCGGTCTCGGGGCATGCGAGTGGGGACTCTAACGGTTGACCTAGATAAGTTATAGAACATGTTGAATAGATCAGTAATCGATTGTTTAGAACAAAATCATTTATCTAGTTCTAAATCTAATTGTTACACCTTAAAGATATTTTCACAATTACTTTAATCCTGAGGTGAATACGAAATTTGACCTAATTAGTTACGATCTTTGATACATCAAAGGAGTAAGTTTGAATTACCAGAAATACATCGGCTGTTGGGATCGTGATTCAACTATGTTGGAGTTGCGTGATTCACAGATATGAAAATTTGTGGTTAGATTACAAAATACAACAATATCATCTTATGCTTTACTAATGAGTGTGTGAATAAATTAATCTGGTCATGTACTCGATGAAATGTATCATTGAATAAGACATGAGGAATTGTACGAGACAATTCACTATTATTTTTTTCTTATTCACAGTCAATAAATGAGTTAAGGAAATAATAACAAGAGGGGTAAAATGATAATTTTACATCCCTCTCTCGTTACTGATATTCACGAAGGGTAATATGTTAAATATTATGTGGATCATGAAATAAAGTGGTTATTTGCACTAACAGAAAATGTAGCGCGCATGAATCGAGAGTTGATTTCGCATTGAACCTATAGTAGAGTCGTACGATGCCATGATTAAATAGGTCAAGAATTTACAGAAATAATTCACCGGGTATTTGAATCCTATAGCTTTATTCATGTGGTTTCATTCGACTTAAGGAGTAGTTCATAAGGACAAGATCAGAAGAAACAACATCAGTTGGAGCAAAATGTGTTTTGGGGCCAAGATATATTTCCTAAGCTCATATGTGATGGGTATTGTCACTTAATTAGTGAAGGAATTAATTGATGTTTAAATTATTTAATTTATTATTTTTAATTATTGCATAATTAAAAAATAAGAGAAATTGATTGGTTAATTGATGGAGATCAATTTAGATTTATTAATTTTAGATTGATGAATTTGAACACAATATTGACTTTAATGAGATATTCAATTTTCAGCAATTATAGATTATGGGGGTGAATTTCAGAAATTACACATATATGAGATATATGTGAAAATTCCAAATTTATATATATTTAGGTGATGACATTAAGGTTGCCTAACGTAAATGTCTTGATACAACCCTACTCACACAGAGCAGAAAAATGTGTTGATACAACCCTATTCACACAGAGTAGAAAAAAGTTTATCTCTCCCCCTCTTACCGTTGTCGCCAAAATCAACAAGGGAAGAGAAAAAATTGATTTTTTTTCTCAGTTGTTTTGAGAGCTCACACTCAATTTCTAATGACGTTTTTGCGAGATATACTTCTTAATTCTACTAGTGGTTGTTGATGTGATAAAAATATACTTATTTTCTCATGATATTACTATAATTAGCTTCAATTTCCAATACATTTGGCTAATAAGAAAAATTATTTACGTTTTTAGTAATTATGTACAATATTTTTTTAATTAAATTTTAAATAGTGGTTTCTAATATTCCATTTGAAAGAGAGAGTTCAAAACAATTGAGATTTTTATTTTCATTCATACAAAACGTCATTAATCTTGCTTTCAAATACATCTAGATCTACTCAATTCATATTTTTATATAATTTAATTCTTAAAATATCTATAATTTCTAGAGGGCATTTGCTTATGTCACAAATGTAGTAATAAATTACATAACGACAAGTTTTTATGACGAGTTATTTTTTTTTTCATCAATTTAAAGTACAATTCAGGTATGGACTGTTGGGGCTTGATAGAAAACTGTGTAACACAATGTTTAATTCAGATTTAGATTATCCTCATGTTTTAAAAGTGGATTGATCAAATCTGACATACAAATATAAAAAAAATAGAATAAAATGTGTCCGAACATCTTTATCATCTCGGTGTTTGTGTCGTAGACTAATCGGAAGGTCAAATTTTTTTTGAACAGATCCCTCATATCAGGAGATGATCAAAATCCGTTTAGTTTTGTAATTCTTTCACCTCAGAAAAAAAAACATAAAAGTTTTTTTTGGTATGTGTAAGTGTCTAGTTAAATTTGGATTTGAATTTGTTCAATCTGTACCATTCTGTACCGCTAGTTTAGATTTCAATGACTTAAATTATTTTCAAGTTTCAAAGAAAATTTTTTAGTGAAGAACATATCTGGGCAATCGGTACGGGTTTAAAGTTCTGGATATAAAAAACTCAATGAATTCTATGATTCTCGCCTTGCTCTCATAAGTTCCCTACACTTATTTTTAAAATGAACTGACCTACGGAAAAACATCATTTAATAATCATGTATTGTTGAAAATCTCTAAATAATATCCACATAGTAAAAATAAAAGATAATATGAATACAAAAACAAATACTAAAACCAGACAAATAAATTATTCATAATTCATGCAATTCTACACAGAAGTTCGAGATTTGACTAACTAGCTTGATAAATTATCTCTTCCATCTTGGTTTCTCAACCATATCGTTCTCTTTAAAATAATTACAAACGACCCCTTAATTAAGTCAAAGACCACAGGCAAAAGTTTCTTTGGTTATGTTTTATATTTTCTTCATGCTATCTTTTTGCCATAATTTTAATTTAATTTATTATTTATTTTGGTCATGGTAAACCTTTAAATGAGATTTGTATGAGATTCTTATAAATTTTAATTTATAATTAAAAAATCCAGAACATCGTGACCATTTTTCAAGGTATTGCTCCAATAATAATTATGCCAACCACTACGCAATTAAAATACATTACCACTATGCACTCATGTTACTCAAATTACAATATATTCCTCTGCGTTTTTCTCCTATATCATTTTATATGTTATCCACTTAGTAGTATATTTTTTTATATAAAGTTACTGGTAATCACTTAATAATATATTTAATAAAAATGTACAGTCTTACACCGTGTAATTAAAAAGAATTCATTTAAATATATAAACATATTTTAATCTAAATTTTTAACATAATCAACTATTTAATATGATATCGAAAAAAGAAGTGGTCTTGATTCCAAACCTCTACATTTACGATCTTCCTCTTAATTCAAAGTTAAATTTTTATGTGTTAGACTTATTAAAGAATTTCACGCCTACACATGAGGAGTAATGATAAAAAATTAATTCAAATATATAATTTTTTAATCCTACGGTTTAAACTTTGGGGATAACCGAAAATTTAACAATATGTGCTTAAGAAGTAAATAAAAATGGAAAAAATATAACTTCATTACTGATGCGTATGAGAGACCATATATCTATGTATTAACATATTATAAAATATTGTTAAGCAACATTATGTTACGTTACAAAACATTACTTATATTTAATACGTGGAGACTCCGGACATCATTATATATATGGGAGGAACTACAAACACAACACATCACTAGCATGGCAACCCACCAGCCCTTGCTTGAAGCTCCCAAAGCTTCTCACTGCAAAACTCTCTACGTAATCATCTCCTTCGCTACTATTCTAATCTCAGCTACTCTTATTACCAACCATCTGATCAAACCATCCATCTCTGATTCTCTTCCACTTGATATTGATTTCATCTGTGATACGGCACATGATAAGGCCTCATGCAAATCCATGATATCTGAAGTTGCCTCTAACACCTCAGTTCAACTCAACAGCGCCGATTTGCTCCAAGTTTTCCTGAAAAAATCTGCATCACACATGCAAATTGTGATGGAGACAACGAATGATCTCAACCGTCGGATCAACAACCCGAGAGATCAAGCGGCTTTGGCTGACTGTCTAAAGCTCATGGACATCTCCATGGACAGAGTCATGGACTCTGTATTAGCTCTCCAAGATAAAACGACTCAATCCATTGAAGATGCACATGCTTGGCTAAGTAGCGTCCTAACAAACCATGCCACTTGCTTTGATGGGCTAGAAGGATCACAAGCCCAACTCACCTTACAACATGAGCTAAAAGACTTGATTTTCCGAGCCCGGACTTCTCTAGCCCTGTTGGTTTCAGTTAAAACTGTAGATACTGAAAATCCACTATTAGAGAAAATGAAATCGATCGTGACAAAAGTCCAGAAAGTCGAGTCGGGCGTGGAATTACCGTCTTGGTTGACGAGTGGGGACCGAAGGCTATTGAAGGCGATGATGCCTAATGAAATAAAGGCTAATGTTGTGGTGGCAAAGGATGGGAGTGGGAAGTATAAGACAGTGAAAGAGGCAGTGGATTCAGCACCAGATAACAGTAAGAGTAGGTACATAATATATGTGAAGAAGGGGACTTATAAGGAAAAGGTTGAAGTGGGAAAGACTAAGAAGAATTTGATGATAGTTGGTGATGGAATGGATTCCACTATTATTACTGGTAGCTTGAATGTTGTTGATGGTTCAACCACTTTCAATTCTGCAACCGTAGGTAAATCATCTTTAATTTATTCTCTTCAACCTCTTACAACTTATTTATTTTTTTAAACTTTAATTACTTGTTGGAATTAGATTAGACATTAATCATGAATTATAGACTAATATCCCATTAGAGGGTAGTGGAGTTGGAGATAAAGTCATATTTGATATAGTCAATTATTTGAAGTTAAAGGCGCACTTGAGTTTTGACTTTAAATTAATTTTTATTTTGTGTGATAAAGTATATATTTCTATGTAGGCGGCTTATTTAAAAGTAAAGATATTAGCGGATTTTGTTAAAAAAAGAAAAAGGGAAAAAGAAAATAATTTAAAGAAAAAGGTGAAACCTTTAAATCATGCACATTTATTTTAATGACCATACTCATTAAATTGTAAATAAAGTAATTAATGTTGACATATAATATACCGAGACAAGGGTGCACTCGAGTTTTGACTTTCAATTAACTCTGAGTACTAGTAAATATTTGTCGGGTCATATTATTTGTAGGGTAAAACGTATAATTCTAAGAAAACAACTTATTTCCAAATATATATATATATATATGAATATGGAGAAATTTTCTGAAAAAAGAAAAAGAGATAAAAGTAAATATTATATATATAAAACCTATAAATCATATATATATTTGTATGTATGTACACATATTTCTTAATGATTTCTAAATAAAGGTGTTCTCGGTGGCTTATGGAATATTGAGATAATCACAGCCATTTTCCCATTAACTAATGAAAGTTTGGACAATACAGTGGCTGTTGGGGATGGATTTATGGCCCAAGACATCTGCTTCCAAAACACAGCTGGGCCAGAAAAGCACCAAGCCGTAGCACTCCGAGTCGGGGCTGACCAATCCGTCATAAACCGATGTCGTATCGATGCATACCAAGACACTCTCTACTCTCACTCGAACCGACAGTTCTACCGAGACTCCTCCATCACCGGCACCGTAGACTTCATATTCGGCGACGCAGCCGTAGTTTTCCAGAACTGTAAACTGATAGCCCGAAAACCCATGAGCGGACAGAAAAACATGGTAACGGCCCAAGGCCGATTGGACCCGAATCAGAACACAGGGATTTCAATACAAAAATGTGAGATAACTCCGAGTTCAGATCTTCAACCCGTTAAGGGATCGTTCCCGTCGTATTTAGGCCGTCCATGGAAGGAGTACTCTAGGACTGTGGTGATGCAGTCAACAATTAGTGATCATATTGATCCAACTGGGTGGGCTGAATGGGATGGTTCTTTTGCACTAAAGACCTTATATTATGGTGAATATTCAAATTCTGGTCCGGGTTCAAGTGTTAGCAAACGGGTCAAATGGCCCGGTTACCATGTTATTACAAGCGCAGCTGAAGCTCAAAAGTTCACAGTGGCTAATCTGATTCAGGGTGGTGTGTGGTTGAAATCTACTGGAGTTACCTACAGTGAAGGGCTTTGATTTTGTTTTCTAATTAGTCTTTGTCTACCATTTATGTTAGTTTCCGTGTCTTCTTTTCGTAATTTTTTTAACAAAGTAATGTACGAATGCCATGGTTTCTGGTTTTTTTTTTTTTGAGGAAAAGAGTTTCTGGTTTTGTCAAATACTCGAGTAATTTTTAGGACAATTCCAATGTGACACACTCTAATATCTCTTTATGATATTATAAGTATTGTTTTTAGTTTACGGATAGTCCATCAGTCTTTGACTTAACGTATTCATAAAATAAAATTAGATTAGCACTGAGTAGCTAGAAGCTAGTTCTTTGACTAATTTCGTGAGTCATAATCATTTGGTTAAGAGTTTTTCGCAAGTGCAACGATGGTAAAGCAAGGGACCACACATCTCCAGGCAGATGGCCACATGGATCACACTCATTGCCAAAGGTGACCAATTGTAGTATCTCTCGTGGTTGTATTCATTAAATTTTACTATTGTAAATGAATTTTTCCCCCACACCAATACACTCTTATTAATAATCAGTGAGGATTGACGAGGAGATTAGAGAGAGAGTAGTTAACATACTTAGTACATTTTGAGTTGTATTCGAATTGTCTTTCTCATTTATTACACGAGCCTTTATATAGGCCTTGTTCAAGAATGTGACAAATTAATAATAAGAAAAGGGAAGGAATGATCACACATCCCCTATGTTTTTCGACTGATGGGATTTTTTGTCAGCGAGCCCCCTATTGATGGGACTTTTTCTAGTGTGGGCTCATTCACTTGTTCATTCCTTTTAGATGTCTCGTCCCCAGTCTGTCAGCCGCCAAATCAATCATATCCATGTGATACTCTCTCGTGACTCGAGCCTCATTTTCTCGTTCTCATGCGGAGGGGATCTCCACACCGCTTCTCGATTGATCCTCTCTGTCCACGTGTCATAGTGGATATTTTTTACATGTTTATTTGCCTCACATTACACTCAACGAAATTTTATTCATTTGAGATGTAATGATTGTATTTCGCGCGTGTCTCAGCAGGTGATTATTTGATTGGGCCTTATGCCTTTTCGCCATCCATCGAAACCTGCAAAGATTAATAACACACACAAAATATATGAGTTAAATAAGGAAAAATGTGTACCACCGCATTGTTTCATTTTCCCGTTATAACTGACGCACTCCTAAAAAATGATACTTAGTCGTCTACACCATTTCCCTTTCCTGTTCTCAGATATTGGGGTATGGGCCGCGCGTTTTAAGCTTGCCACTTTTCCTTTTTCCAGTTTCATCTTCTCATTTGCCTGCTACAAATGACAACTGATACCATCATTCTGTTTATTGTCATTAAGTGCATGCTGCACATTTTCCCAGCTTTGCCTCTTCGAAGTTAATCCTATCTCGTTATCTTTTTGTATCCATCAGCTCTATTTTATTCCTTTTTTTGTAGCCCACAAGAGGTCTCCTTCTCCACCAATTTCGCTCCTCTTTTTTTCTTCTCTGTAATTTCGCTTTCTTCTAGTGGGTTTTCTATGTTAGTCATGAGTGATAAGGGGGAGTTCAGGGTTACTAATCCTTTAGTTAGGAGCCAGGATGAATCCAAACATTTTATGGACCATCACAGAGAGGCATTCCCTTCGGATTTCATCTAGGACGGGGTACCCAAATCTTCAAATTGTTGTCCTCCCTACCAAATTACCCTAACCCCCATGTACATAGTCTTAGGACTTAAACGCCCTTTTTCTCCTTTCTTCCGGTAATTCTTTGGTACTTTTTTTCTCGCTCATTCCCAGTATAACCCCAGAATGTACATGATCACTTTAGGAATATAAGCCTTGAACAGGAGAAATAACCTCAACATAGGCGTAGATGAACTCTGAGCCGTGTACATCATTAAGAAACGCTGCCCTTCCTACTTGGCTCCCCGTGTAATGAAAGGATGAGAGCCCTGATTACGGATCTCCCGAGAGGGGACAAAGGATGAGAGAACAGGACCCTCCTGGTTGGCGGGAACTAGGATGGTCCAAGCCCCTGGATCGTCCCTGGGGGCTTGGGGATCTTTCAGTAAATACTGAGCTCCGGTTTTGTTTGTTCTCTTTTCTTCTTCTTTTTTGGGAACTTGACCTTCTTCCTTTCTTGTTCACAAGGATGTTGCCGCCTGCTGTCTGCTACCTAAAGTGTCAAGAACGAGACTGGATAGATCTATTCGATCCAAGGGGGTAGATCGACGTTGCCTACACTCACATTCTCGTAGCAGAAACCATTGTTCCTTCATCCTCCACATCACAGATTCCCCTAACCATTCCCATTCCTTCTTTCCGCAAATTCATGGTGTCCAATCCTTCTGAGTCTTCCAAGTCTGAGTGGGAGGAAGAGAAAGAAAATGAAGAGGAGAGAACGGGAAGAGAGCGAAAAGAAGCTGAAGATCAAGACACATTATTTCACTTTGCTCACGAGCAGTTGGAGATATCAAAGCACCTCTAGAGCAACTTATAGGGAACTGTTGGCGGGGATAGGAACGTCCGCCTGAGAACAGAGGCCACTAACACCTCCGATAACGTTCCCGATGCTACTGCACCGCCAGCCCATACTCCCGTCCCTGCTGTTGTTTCACCCCATACTTGAAATGATCCCCCTGCCCCCGTAGCCGAGGACACTTTAACATGGGAAATTTAGCCTCCTCTCTTGTCTACTCAAAGGCCAGCTCCCCCATTTGTTAGTTCTTCGAGGATTCCCGAGGAGACTGACGTCTTGAGTTAATATAAGTATATGGTGGCTCCGCTCGTTTCTGCTTCAGTGAGCTTCTTGAAGGATCCCCGTTCTTCGCACACTGTGGCGAAGGGGATCAAGTCTGACATGGACACGGCTGTCCTCCGCCAGATGTCTATTAACGAGAAGATCATTAGCCTTAGTCATAGTCTGATGCAGGTAATTTTTCCATTTTCTTTGATTTTATCTCTTTGTTATTTCCTTTATTCTTTTCTGTTTACTAATACTTGGAGGATTTGTGTAGGCGGTGACTTATCACAGTGGGCTCTAGAAGGACATCTGCTCTGTGGAGCTTGAGATGACGGGCTTCAGGATGAAGATACAGAAGATCAACAAGTCTCACGGCGCTGTTCTCGCCGAATGGGAACATCTGAGGAAGGTTGAGGATTAGCTCCAAGGGGACGTTACCAGCCTCACTCAAGAATTGGATGTTGCTACGGCTGAGTGGGCAAGTTTGGAAGAGTCTTTGCGGGAATCAGAGAGTACTACTGATTTCAACACGGAGAACTTGTCCATTGTTGAAGGGAAGCTGGACGAGGCAGAGGGAAAGTTGTTGTCTACCGAGATGGCTTTAGCTAAGGTAGAGAACGGGAAACCAAACTCGAGGCCAACTATCATGCTATTATTGACGTTGCGGGATGCTTAGTCTAATTAGGCTCCTCGCATGCTTGCTGTCAACCTCCAAGAGCCTGAGCCGATCATTACTGCTCCCGCTTTTGATCCTCCTGCTGAAGCTACTCCTGAGGAGATGACTTAGTCTTTTTTACTTTGTATTTTATTTTTCCATGCACCTTTAACTTTCCTGTTCTTTTATCTTTCGACAGATTTTCTTATATATTTTTAAAGTTAATGAGAAGATCTTTCTCGTTTAACTGTTTCTTTTATCAGCTTTCAATACAAACGATTTTCTACTTCTGCATTGTTATGTCATTTTTCAAACACTTAATAGAAATTTTCTTGTTTCTATAGTTACATGTTTTACCCATACTCGTTCTGCTTTGGTTGATTCACGACACAATAAAGTGGGGCCATTCCGATTTGGTCGAGCCGCCCGTTTTTACATCTTTTTGGTTCTTCTGCCTAGTTCATTTTCTGTTATGTTTATTCCTTTTCTTTTACCCTTCTTTAGAAGATATATTTCTTATGAGAATAGGACTTATGAACTTCCCCTCGCAAAGACTTTATGCCATTATTTTTTTCTGAGAGTAGAACTTATGAACTGCCCCTCCCAAGGAATTCATGCGATTATTTTCTTTTGAGAGTTGGACTTATGAACTGCCCCTCCTAAGGATTTTATGCTCTTGTTTTCTTTTTAAGAGTATGACTTATGAACTACCCCCTCTCAATGACTTTATGCCCTTATTTCCGTAGTAGTTTTTTTTGCGTAAAGGAGAGAGTTGACACCGAGAATTTTTAAGTGAAAAACCCTTATGGGAAAAAACAACGGGAAAATGTTCACTATAATGAATGTTACAATTTTTAAACAAAATATTTCATTAAGTGAGCCGCATTCCAGGGTTTCGGCATATCCGTTCCTTCTTCTATTTTCAAACGGCAGTAGCCGTTTCCCCTATTTCACTGATGATATATGGCTCTTCCCATGTTGGCCTAAATTTTCCCTCTGTCTGGAAGATCTTTCTTAGGACCAGGTATCCTTTATGAAATTTCCATTTTCGTACCTTTATCTGGAAGTAAGATCTTCTCTTCTGGTTGTAATGGGCCATCTGGATCAGGGTTGTTTCTTGTCGTTCTTTAAGCTCATCAAGGTTATTTCTGAGGAGTTTTTCGTTCTGTTATTCGCCCAGTCTAGATCTCATAGTGGGGCTTCTGATTTTCATAGGAATCACTGATATGCTGCATATGCCAGATCTTCTCCTTAATACTCGTTGTCTCTCTAGGAGTTGTTCTATATGCCCATAACACTGTCAGTAGCTGTTCTACCCATTTTTCTTTTGTTGATTCCAATCGTTTCTTCAAATTTTCAAGTATGATTCGGTTTGACATTTCTACTTGCCCGTTCCCCTATGGATATTAAGGAGTGGGAAATCGGTTTAGTGATCTTCATTCCTTCATAGAAGGTTTTGACAATCTTTCTTGTGAACTGAAGCCTATTGTCTAAAACAAATATTTTCTGTATGTCAAATCTGCATAGCATGTTCTTCCACAAGAATCCATTTACTTCTTCTTCTCATATCCTTGCGAAGGCTTCGGCATCAATCAACTAGGTGAAGTAGTCTCTTGCTACTAGCATGAAACATTTCTATGCAGGTGCCATCAGAAGTGGGCCGGCGATGTCAAGTGCCCATTGCATGAAAGGCCACGGGCTTATCACTGTTCTTAGTTCATCGGGAAACATTTTGGCAATTAGAGAAAATTTTTGGCACTTATTGTTAAGCGTCGCGGCGCGTGTGTCGTGGAAGCGTGGAGGCGCGAAGCCTTTTAAAAAATTGAACTTTTAATAAAAATTGATTTAAAAAAAATAAATTTGTGCAACGCCACGATAACCAAATAAAATCTTTTATTGAAAACTTTTTTTCAATCAGTCATGATCCATTATATATTCTTAAGTTAAGTCTACAACATACAAGGTTATGAATCATATACCTCTTGTAGTCTATATCAAGTGTCCTTGCAAAAATTGATCGATCATTCGTTTCCACGAAATCGTTCCACCGATCAGTAGATTCTGAGATCCACACCAAGATCTTCCAATTCAATCATCAACGTACTAAGACGTGTTTGAAGACATAGAATATTACAAGACACATTTTTTGTCTCTAGATGTTCTCAACACATGAGATCTAGAGATTTACGGATAATGAATTTAGTGAGACGATTATCTAAAATAACGTGATGATTATTCTTTTTGGGAATAATTCCCCAAATCAAGCACGACCCTATCAGGTTTCCAAACCGATTTGGATCGGATCCAAGATTCAATTTTCCCTACAAAAAGAGTCGTCCTCCCTCATTCTTCACACACACCTCTCCACTCATCTCCTATGAAGCTTATAGTATTTTATTCTTTAAGAGGCTCATATTTTTAGCGATATTTTGAAAAAAAAAATTAGAGAGAAGCTAGTGAAAATTGTGAGCGAAAGATTGAGAGATTTACTCCTTGAGAGAGAGAAATTTTATAAGAGAAGATATCGACCGAGGTCTATTGTCAAGGTCTGATTGGCACCTTAAGCTAATAGGGTTGTAAAAGTTTGATTTTAATCGTTAAGAATATCATTTGGAAAAAATCTTCAAGGAGGATCCTTGAAGCATGGACGTAGGGATATGTTTCTTCGAACCACATAAAAACTTCATGTGTCATCTTTCTTCCCTACTGTCTTTATTTTCTGCACTTTAACATTTCACATCGTTATTATCTTAATTTATTTACTTTGCGCATTTAATCTTCCGCCCATTTATCTAATTACGTAATTATTTTTATTGCTTGATTGTTCATTTTTTATCTATTATTTTATTCAAGTAATTTATATTTCAAATATTAAAATCTTTTTTAAACTATTTTTTCTTTATAGAGATATCATATCAATCCTACAATTTCCACGTCAACTTCTACGTCAAACAAAAATAAATTTCATGATTGAGCTTTTGTATGTCTCAATTGTGCTTTTCTTAAACGTTTGATAGTAATATTAATTTTTTTTGGTATGCAGACAAATCTCATAAGGCACTTTTCATATATCTGATAATGTTTTTCCTGTAAAATAATAAATAACAATAAAGTGATTAGTGGTATGAAGTACAGATTAAAGAAAAAAATTGTAGTGAGTAAAAGATTAACAATAATATTGTAGTCCCTTGAGTAGGCAACTGTGGCTCTTAAAATATTCTAAATCCAATGTTGTTTAAGTATGAAGAGTAAGTAATGGCTCTCTTGAAGTTGTTGGAAAATGTGATGTCTGTGCACTGGAGGTGTCTAAAAAAATTTAATAAAAAAAACAAGTACAATGATTTTTAAAAATAAAATTTTTTATTGAAAACTATTTTCAATCAAGACATATTATATATTTATATATTAAATTTACAATATACAAGATTATGAATCATATACCTCTTATTATCTTAAGCGATCGATCCTCCATCTCAAGAAACCGTTCCAAGGATTAGTAGACTCTAAAATCCACATCAAGATCTTCCAAATCAATCATCAATGCACTAGGACGTGTGTGAACACATAGAATATTACAAGACACTTTTTCTGTCTCTAGATGTTCTCAACACATGGAATCTAGAGATTTACTGAGAAGAACTTTTGTGAGACGTTTCTCTAAAAGAACGTGATGATTATTCTTTTTAGAGATTTGATTAACTATTAATCATAGAGAAAAATCACTCTCAGCAAACTATTAATCGTAGAGAAAAATCACTCTCAGCAAACCATTAATCGTAGAGAAAAATCACTCTCAGCAAACTATTAATCGTAGAGAAAAATCACTCTCAGCAATTGTGTTCACAACTCAATTCTCTGATTGATGAACTTACTCTCTGATTCAACTGATTGATCTATTAAGACTATTCGAATAAAATATGTATCTTATTCTAGATAATGACATATAAGATATTTTAGGATAATTAAAAATTAATATTTAATTTCAAATTATCCAATACAGTTAGACCTATCGTGTGGCACTGCAATGTTACGCGCCTACTACTGTAATTCCATGTGACACTACAGCAGTTCATGGTGATCAATGATTCTCAATTGTTGATCGACATGTGACAATTATTACAAATTAAATATTTATTTTAATCAAAAAAATATCTAGATATTAGTTGATTCAAAGTTAACATTTCTGATTATCATATCAACTAAATTATCTGTTATTTTATAAATAATAAATTTAGTTGATCTAAATTATTATCTAATAATAATTTAATTATCTAATTTCACGAATTAGATATTTTGTCTCACTTATCGATAATTACAAAAATAATCAATAATTATTTATATATATAATTTTTGAAAATTACACACATGCACACGAATAGTTAATAAAATAATTCCTAATTAATTAATCACACACAATTATTTCAAAATTATGTACTTGCCCAAAATAAAAATACATTTACAAGTCAGTCATTTTCTCATGTCCTGAAATATTCACACTCTATACTGCATAGTATAAAAGTGACTAAGGGAACATGTACCTAAAATCCTAAGCTCCAATATATAATCTTATTTATTAATTACATTATTACTCCACTATACTTATGAAATTGAACTCTGAGTGATTATAGAATGTATTTACAGAGTATTCTCATGTAGCTCACTGATATAATTATTTCATGTAGTTATGCCCTCCAATTATTGGTTCGTAAATTAGAACTAGTCAAAATTATCGTTTTACCCCTCTAATTATCTCTTCATCCTTAAGTCCCATTAATCCACTAATGAATGGATAATTTATAATCTTATTATAAATTTGAGCTCAATAACCATTCAGTTCCATAATTATCACTTAAAGGAACTAATATATGATCCGTTAGAAAAACTTGGGTTCCAAATTTTATAAGATCATGTTCCCAGTTATCCATATCACTGAATCTAAAAAATAAAAATTGCTAGCCTGTTTTAGAAATAAACCTTAACGAGTGAATAAAAAAAACCAGTAGACATGTATATGAGTTCATGACTATTCAAGATTCAAACTGATCTATATATAATCATCAAATTAATGTGTATTAAATCTTTATGATAAATAGCATGTTGATAAAGATATTAATTCACATCAGTCATGTCATATATAACCTCATTATATAAAATACTTTCACTAAAATGTTTATACACATCAATGATCTGAATCTAGATCACACACATTCGTAATGCTTAGTGAACCGTACTAGCAACCATTTATTAAAGATTCTGTACTTTAATATGTTGTTGACAATTTTATTCATTATCTATGATCTTAATCCTTTTGTACTAATACAGGATCATAGTCTCATTAATGAATATGGAATTTTCATATATTTATATAAATTATTTAAAAATAATTTTAACGAACAATTATAAGAACCATGTAATGCTCATTAAATTCCATATTACAGTATCAATACACATGCTTTGAGGGCATAACCTCCAACAATCTTCCACCTGCCCTAAAGCAAACGTGACATTTCCTCTCAATCTCATGTTTCGCACATGACCCTCAAACAACTTTGTAGGAAGTGTCTTGGTAAATGAGTCAGCCAGGTTCTCATCCAACGTTATCTTCATAATAGTTAGAGCCAGATTTTGATCTAACATTATCTTCACCACAGTTAGATCATCTCGGTCTATGACCCAGACGTCAACTTTCGAGAATCCTTATCTGATTCCTAATCATTATATCCAGTGCGGTACAAGTCTCACCCTGAATAAACAAGCATATAGTTTCTCGTTCTTCTAAGATACTTGAGAATGTGTTTAACTGCAATCCAGTGTTCTGTTGGTCGTCCCGGCGCGTGCATGGCGGAAGCATGAAGGTGCGTGGGCTTTTAATAAATTAAATTTTTAATAAAAATCGAATCTTTTAATAAAACAAAACTTGCCCAATGCCAAGATAACTAAATAAAAACTTTTACTGAAAACTCTTTTTCAATCAGTCAGGATCCTATATATATTTCAAAGTTAAATCTATAACATATAAGGTTAGCAATCATATATCTCTAATAGTCTATATCAAGAGTCCTTGCAAAAATTGATCGATCATCCGTTCCTACAAAATCATTCTAACGATCAGTAGACTCCGAGATCCACACCAAGATCTTCCATATCAATCTTCAACGCAATAGATAGTGTGTGGGCACGTAGAATATTATAAGATACTTTTTCTGTCTTTAGATATACTTAACACATGAGATCTAGATATTAATTGAGAATGTCTTTAGTGAGACGATTCTCTAAAAGAACATGACGATGATTATTTTAGAGATTTAATTAACGTTTAATCACAGAAGAAAATCTCTCTGACACCAATCGTGTTATCAAATCAACTCTTGATTAACGAACTGATGATTAGATCAACTAATTCTCTCATCTTCTTCTAACAACTAAGGCCATTAGAATAATATCTGTATATATTCTAGATAATGACATATCAGATTTTTAGGGATAAACTGAAATAATATTTAATTGTAAAATTACCAATTGTAGTGGGACTCACTGTGATTGTGCACCCATGTGACGCTGCAGTTGTGCTGTGAGCCAGCACAGTGCCTCACGGTACCACTATAGTGCCATGTCAATTTTCTGAAACCTATCAGTGATTGACACGTGGCAATTACTACGAATTAAATATATATTTTAATTAGATAGTTATCTAGATATCAATTATTTCAAAATTAACATATATGATTATCCCTATCAACTAACTTATATGTTATTTCACAAATAATAGATTTGGTTTATTTAAATTATTATCTAATTTTACAAATTATATATTCTGTCTCACTTATCAATAGTTAAAAAAATCGATAGTTATTTAAATATATAATTTCTGAAAATTATATTTAAATTTATAAATAATTTCATTAATTCATTCTTAATTAATTAATCACACATAATTATCTCATAAATATGCACTTGCCCCAGAATAAAAATTTAATTTGCAAGTCAGTCATTTTCTCGTGTCCTAAAATATTCACACCCTAAACAACGCAGTATAGAAGTGTCTTGGAGATCATGGACCTATAATGCTAAGCTCCAATAAACCAGATTATTAATTAAACTATTTGATTAAATAAGCTTATTTATTAATCATTATTACTTCACTATAAATATGGAATTGCACTCTTAAAGATTGCAGAATGTATTTACAGAGTATTCTCATGTAGTCCACAGACATAATCATTTCATGTAGTTCTGTCCTCCAATTATTGGTCAAATTACCGTTTTACCATTCTAATTACTTCTTGATCCTTAAGTATCATTAATCCACAAGTGAATGACTAATTTATAATCTTATTATAAATTTGAGCTTAATAACCATTCAGTTCTAGACTTAACACTTAAGAGAACCAATATACGATGTGTTAGGAAAGCTTAGATTCCAAATCTTATAAGATCATGTCCTCAACCATCCACATCATTGAATCTCCAAAACAAAAGTCACTAACCTGATTACGAACAGGCCTTAACTAGTGAATCAAAAGATCTAGTAGACATGCATAGAAATTCATGACTACTCAGGATTCAGACAGATCTACATATGATCATCGAATTGATGTGTATTAAATCTTTATGATAAACTGCACGTTAATAAAAATATTAATTCACATAAGTCTTGCAATAAATAATCTTATGATATAAAGTACATTCACTAAGATATCTATCCACATCAATGATCCGGATCTAGATCACACGCATTCATAATGCTTAGTGAACCGTACTAGCAACCATTCATTGAAGATTCTATAATTTAAGATGTTACTGATAATTTTATTTATTATCTATGATCTTAATCATCTCGCACTAATACAAGATCATAATCTCATTAATTAATGTGGAATTTTTAGTTATTTATATAAATTATTCAACAATAATTTAAAATAACAATTATAAGAAAATGTAATCCTTTTTAAATCTCATATCAAAATGTCAATACACATGTTTTGAGGGCATAACCCCCAACATGTTCCAAACCTAAATTTGAGTGATAACGATTGACAATTTTCACTGCATAACAGATGTCTAGTCTCATGCACAATATGGCATACATGAGACTTCAAAGCTGAAGCATATGGAATATTTCTCATATCATCTTCCTCCTGAGGTGTCTTAGGACATTGTTCCTTGGATAGGACAATTTCATATCTGGTCGGTAGTTTACCTTTCTTGGAATTTTCCATAGAAAATCTCTCCAGCACCTTATCAATATAAGATGCCTCAAACAGTGCCAAGAGTTTGTTCTTTCTATGTCTTAGTATTTGGATGCCTAGAACATAGCTCGCATCTCCCAAATCTTTCATTTTGAATTTCTCAGTCAACCACTTCTTTACCTTTGATAAAGTTTCTACGTCATTTCCAATTAGTAGAATATCATCAACATAAAGAACTAAGAAAATCACTATCTTCTCTTTGATGTATTTACACACAGAGGCTTCGTCAACATTTTTCTTGAAGCCACAAGAGTTTAAAATCTCATCAAATGTAAGATTCTAAGATCTAGATGTTTGCTTTAATCCACAAATGGATTTAAGCAACTTGCATACTTTCTGATCTTACCCCATTTGTACGAACCCTTCTGGTTTTATCATATAGGTGCTTTCTTTAAGAGAGCCATTCAGAAAACTGTCTTGACATACATTTACTATATCTCATAGTCAAAACTAGTGGTATGTACATGAGGATGCGGATGGATTTTAGCATGGCCACATGTGAGAATGTCTCTTCATAATCGACTCCCTCTCTTTGTGTATAGCCTTTGGCTACTAACCATGCCTTGAAAGTCTCTATTTTCTCATCTGCACCTCTTTTGTTCTTGAAGATCCATTTACATCCAACTGGCCTGACATCTTCAGGTGGATCTACAAGTTCACAGACAGAACTTGGAATACATAGATTACATTTCTTGGTTCATGGCATCTTGTCATTTCTCCTTTTCAGGATCATCCATTACTTCTTCATAAGATAATGGATCGTCATTATCAGTGTCTGACACTTAGACATGTGCTTCTAGTTCGTAGCATATGGTTATCTCACAACCCTCTCACTACGACATTACACCGTGGTTTCCTTTGTAGGAACTATGGTTTCTCTGGTATATCGTTTATCAGTAGACATTGAAGATGGTCTGATCTCATCAGTCTCTAATTCCTCAAGAACTACTTTGCTATGAGGTTTGTAGTTTTCCATGAGCCGTGTTAAAAGAAACTGGCATTTGTCGACACGAACTCCTTTTGATCCTTATGAATATAAAAGTACCCACCACTAGTCTCTAGAGCATAGCCTACGGATATGAATACTTCATACCATGATTCTAACTTTTTGGTCTGGGTTCTAAGAATGTGAGCTGGACACCCTCATATATGAAAGACATAAACTAGGTTTGGAGTCATTCCATAGCTCTAAAGGCGTCTTGTTTACAAACTTAGAGGGCACTATATTCAAAATATATGTAGTTGTGTGTAATGCATATCCCCAAAATGTAAGTGATGATGAGTAGCTTAACATCGACCTAACCATATCCAATAAAATTTGGTTTTTCCTTTCTGCAACACCATTTTGCTGTGGTATTCCAGGTGCTGTGAGTTGGGATACGATTCCACACTCTAGTAAATAATCCTTGAATTCTAAATCCAAGTATTCACCACCTCAATCGGATCGAAGGGTTTTCAATGATTTACTAATTGCTTTCAGCTTCAGCCTCGAAGTCTTTAAACTTTCCAAAAGTTTCATACTTTCTTTGCATTAGGTAACTATAACCATATCTTGAGTAGTCGTAAATGAAAATGACAAAATACTCATACCCACTTCTAGCTTGTACATAGATTGGTCCACATACATCACTATGTACTAGCTCAAGTGGCTCATTGGCTCTTTGGGCCTTTCCCGTGAAAGGTTTCTTGGTCATTTTACTCTCTAGACATGATTCACAAACAAGAAAAGTTCCAACTTTTAGTTCTCTCAAAGCACCATGTTTTGTTAATCTGTTTAACCTATCTAGATTAATATGTCCCCAACCTAAGTTGCCAAAGATATGTGTTATCATCATCACAAAAAACTCTATGTCGTTTGTTACTTTTAGGTTTTGCCACTTTAAATAATTTAGAATTATTTAATGCGTGTTCAGTTTATTTAAGCATATACAACCTGTTTATAACTTTTACATGACAAATATCGTATCCATTCTTTGAAATAATAAACTCTTTATTAATAAAAGAAACTTTGAATAATTGTTCTTTCAAAAATGAAAAAGAAATCAAATTTCTCGAAAAACCAGGAATATAATAAACATAGTTCAAAACTAAATAATTGTATCAAAAAAGTAAACGGACTGTCACTAATGCTTTAGCTGACACAAGCGCATCACTGCCAACTCTCAAAACGACTTCGCCATCCGCCAGCTCCCTTGAGGAATCAAGCATTTAGAAAGAAAAACATACATGGTCACTCGCTCCTGGATCCAGTATCCATGATGATAAATCATATTCTACTAAACAAGTTTCAAGTACAAGTAAAGCATATTTACCTTTCCTTTTCTTCTCGAAGAGATACTTGTTACAATTTCTCTTCCAATGACCTTCAACCCCACAGTGGAAACATTTTTCCTTGGGCTCATTGTCGTTCTTGTTCTTCTGGATGTTTGGTGATGCCTTGGCTTTCTTCCCTTTCTTATTCTTACTTTTACCCTTACCTTTGATCTTCTTCCTCTTGTTATTTTCAATAGCAGTGGACGGAGTCTTTTGGTCGACAATATTTGTCTCACCCTCTTTGGTCATTCTAAGGTTGGGTGACTCAAAAGTCTGCGGTTCATTCAACAATTGGGTCATGTTGAATTGTAACTTTTTCATAACATAGTTGGTCGTGAACGTAGAAAAAACTGGTGTGAGCGACTCAAGTATAATGCTAACTTGAGTTTACATATCAATGATCGCCCCATGTACTTCTGCCTCGTGCATTATGTTGATCATGTTCAAAACATGTTCTCGCACAAATTACCCTTTCTCATCTTAGTCTTCATATAGCTTCTAGTGGCCTCATGATGACTTTGATCGGATTGCTACCCAAACATCAAAGATTCCATAATCTCATAGGAAATCTCCATGCTTGCATGCTTGGTTCTAAGAACATCATTCATGCTTACAAGCATGTTGCACTTCGCCTTGTTGTTTGATATGATCCAACCATCATATTTGTCCTTAACATTCTTAGGGGTATTAGCAACGGGCTCGTCAGGACATTCCTCAGTAAGAACGAACTTATAGTTCTTTCGAATCAGCATTAAGTTCATATTTGATTTTCAACGTATGAAATTATCGCCATTCAATTTCTCAAGAGGGAGTAAAGCAGAAACATGATTTTCCATAGCAGACATAATAATTATAACTGAAATCTAAAACATACAATAATATAATTGATAATATTTAGAATTCGAAAAGTAAATATGATGCATGAATGTAACGTAATAAACAAACAAATTAAACATTTACTAATCACGATAAAATAACTCAACGATTAATGTGTTGCCTTAGGGTCAGTCAGATTAACCTTAGACTATCTATGAGATATTCTCATCCTAATTAATTAAAATTTAAAATATCTCATATTTTCTCTTTTAACAATAAGGTATCACTTATTCGGTCAAGTCACAACTATCTACATGAAACTTAATTGTGACTTTGTGAGTAACCCATCATTTCAGATTCCATGACTTCATTTAGAATATGTCGCCTTAGGGTCAGTCAAAATTAAACTACAACACTTCATCTTATCTTCTTAAGAAGTCCAACCTTGTATTGGTACAGCTTGAAACTTTCGTTAGGGAGATGAAAACAAAGCCATTTTGAGGCCTTTACTGCACCTCGCGGTATTGTACTAAAATGGATACCATATGTTACATAACATGTCAACCTTCTCTCACTCACTATTTTAAGATTATGTGTTTCTATTTTTAACTAATTAATTAATTCCAAGTTAATTACTAGTTAAAATAATAACCCTTTGAACATCTAATAATCAGTTATGCCAATCTCATTGGTCTAAGTTCATTTAATCTTCTAAAACGCTTAACTCATAACTAGGTGAACTTAGATTAATTAATTAATTATATTCATCAAATTTTAATAAAAATCTTTTACTGAAGTTGGTTATCATAAAGGTTACTATAGCCCTTCGTGTGGTGTGATTACCAAGGTTTTATTTAATTAAAATCTAGCAGTTTACATGTAATTGATTTCATAAAACAACACATATAAACATATTAGGACAATCCTAATAAATCATGTTTCTACATATGAGATGCATGATTAAATAAAACTGTATAGGATTTTCATGTATGACATATGATCGACTAATGCATGGACATATTATCAAACATAACAATTACATAAAATAATAATGGGCCGAGTGACTACTAAATTACAACCCTTGAAATAAAGAAATAAAATTACAAAGCGGACTTCAAGAATACATATTTTCCAAATATTGTCTTTTCCTCCTGATATCCATCTTCATAATCTTCAAGCCTTGAACAAAAAACCCTTCTAATTAGGAAAACCTATTTTTCTTAATTAAAATTAATTTTTACAATTATCATTTTAAAAATAGTTGACTTTGACTTAGTCAAATAAACATTTTATTTGATTTGATCAACCTTTGGTCAAACCCAATCAACCTATTAATTTCTAATTTCATAAAATTAAAAATTAAAAATTAATTTTAAAATTACATTAATTTAAAATTTTAAAAGGATAATTGATAGATTTAGGGTTATCATCAATATCTGCAGTGATAGGGTTAGTTGGTATCAGATTTCTGTGAAACTTCTCTAAATGTGACAACAGTTGCCACCGACCATCACCCACCACTGGATTCGCCGCTGCCAGCCACCTTTTGACGACGCCGCCGGAACAGTAAATTCCAGCGACATTGCCAGTTTTCAAAAATCGGCAACGCCCACGCCGGAAAACTAAAAGAAATAGAAATTCTAAATTCCTATTTCTTTTCTTTTTCCTCTGTCGTTCGTCTTCTGCGTTCTTCGTCTTCTCACGATCAGAATAATTACAATAAATATTTAAAATAAAATTACAAAAAAGTTCCTATGCCCTAAAATGGCTTATACAAGATCTAAGGAAAATTAAAGAATAAAGCTTAACCCAATAATCATCATACAATTAACGATCAATTATTTTTCATACAACCAAAAAACATAACGAACCATTCATTCATACATATCTCATATTATATGAATAATACGAGAAAATCTTCATAACATTTAACATATAAATATATAAAGACCGCTTTGATATCATTTGTTAGAAAATGGGCGCACGCGCAGTGGAGGCATTTAAAAAATAACAAAAAACACATTTTCGATAAAAAGGAAAAATAAGCGCGACGCAATGATTTTCAAAAAATAAAAACTTTTATTGAAAACTATTTTCAACCGGGATCCATTATATATTTATATATTAAATCTACAATATACAATGTTAAGAATCATATACATCTTGTAGTCTTAATCAAACGTCCTTGCAAAATCGTTCCAACGATCAGTAGAGTCTAAAATCTACACAAATATCTTCCAAGTCAATCCTCAATGCACTAGGACGTGTGTGAGAGCGTAAAATATTACAAGACGCTTTTCTGTTTCTAGATGTTCTCAATATATGAGATCTAGAGTTTTACTGAGAATGACTTTTGTGAGACGATTCTCTAAAAGAACGTGATGATTATTCCTTTTAGAGATTTAATTAACTATTAATCATAGACAAAAATCACCCTGAGCAATGATGTTCGCAACTCAATTCTCTGATTGATGAACTTACTTTTTGATTCAACTGATTGATATGATCAACTGATTGATCTACTAAGGCCATTCGAATGAAATCTGTATCTTACTCTAAATAATGATGTATAAGATATTTTGGGATAATTAAAATTAATATTTAATTTCAATTTGCCCAATACTATGGGCCCACCATGTGGTATTGCAGTGTTACACGCCTACTGCTATAGTGCCACATGGCACTACAACAGTCCATGATGATCTATGATTCTGAATCAATGATCGACACGTGACAATTACTATAAATTAAATAATTATTTTAATCAAAAAATATCTAGATATTAGTTGATTCAAAATTAACATATCCGATTATCCATATCAACTAAATTATCTGTTATTTAACAAATTTAGTTGATCCAAATTCTTATCTAATAATAATTTAATTATCTAATTTCATAAATTAGATATTTTGTCTCACTTATCGATAATTATTTATATATATATATATATAATTAATTCTTAATTAATTAATCACATATAATTATCTCATAATTATGTACTTGTCCCAGAATAAAAATTCATTTGCAAGTCAATCATTTTCTCATATCCTGAAATATTCACATCCTAGACTGCGTAGTATATAGGTGCCTTGAAGACCATTGACCTATAATCCTAAGCCTCAATAAACCAGATTATTAACTAAACTCTTTGATTAAATAATCTTATTTATTAATCTCATTATTATTGCACTATAAATATGTAATTGAACTTTTAGTGATTATAAAATATATTTACAGAGTATTCTCATGTAGTCCACTGATATGATCATTTCATGTAGTTCTGTCATCCAATTATTGGTTCGTAAATTAGAATTGATCAAAATTATCATTTTACGCCTCTAATTATGTTTTGTCTTTAAGTACCATTAATCCATTAGTGAATGACTAATTTATAATCTGATTATAATTTGAGCACAATAACCATTCAATTCCAGAATTAACACTTAAGAGAACTAATATACGATGCGTTAAGAATGCTTGGATTTTAAATCTAATAAGATCATGTTCTCAGCCATCCAGATCACTGAATCTCCAAAATAAAAGTCACTAGTCTGTTTAACAAACAAACTTTAACGAGTGCATCAAATATCTAGTAGACATGTATAAGAGTTCATGACTACTCAGAATTCAGGCTGAACTAAATAGGATTATCAAAGTTTATGTGTATTAAATCTTTATGTTAAACGGCACGTTGATAAAGATATTAATTCACATTGGTTCTGTCATATATAATCTCCTTATATAAAGTACCATCACTAAGGTGTCTATACACATCAATGATATGGATCTAGATCACACGCATTTATAATGCTTAGTGAATCGTACTAGCAACCATTCATTAAAGATTTCATACTTTAATATGTTACTCATAATTTTTTTCATTATCTATTATCTTAATACTCTTGTACTAATACAAGATCGTAGTCTCATTAATAAATATAGAATTTTCAGCTATTTATATAAATTATTTAACAATAATTCAAAAGAACAATTATAAGAAAAATGTAAAGCTCATTAAATTTCATATCAAAATATCAATATGCATATTTTGAGGGCATAACTCCCAACAAAAATAACAACTGCTTATCCAGTAATAATTGAGTTGTACCATCTTAAAAGTAAATTAAAAAAATTAATTGTTACACTAAACTGTTGCCGTGGAAACTCATTATTTTCCATTAGACCTTTAAGAAGCCCAAATATAATTCATAATTCAATACACCATTTGAATGAGTCCATTCAAAAACCACCTGAATGAACTCATTCACAATGGTTACATTGTGAATTAATAGTATTATAGTGAAGCGACCCTTGGACTTATAACCAAAGTAATCTCATTTTGCCACATGATAAATGATAATTAAAGGGATATTATAGGAAAAATAATTAAAATAAGAGAATATATAATTTTTAAAAGGTGTGAAAATGTAAGACAACCAATAGAAAAGAGATATGCGTTTATGTTAGGGTATGATTGTAATTAGATACAATGATTGAATGAAAAAAAAATTCTTCACTTTATTGTACCATTTTATATACTAGTTAACTGTACGTGCGTTGCACATTTTGAAGAAACCAATAATGAATAATATATACAAAAATACGAATAGGACTACACATAAAAGTATTTAATTACATTCTGACTTGTTATGTCAAATACTAAAAATTCAATCTATTAAATGTCGATGATATTTTTTATTAAAGGTTTTGTGTTGCTATAGAGTGTTAATGAATTTTTTAATTAATATCTCAGTTTGGCATGTTCCTAGATACTGTAATTCGGTTGTTGATCATATTGTGAAGCTGGCTTCTGCTTCAATTCCTTATCACATTTGGTTTGATGTGATTCCTCATGTTATTTTGATTTGGTGCTTATATTTATTCTTGTTATTTTCTTGTTGCTATTTTGTTGATGAGTTTACTTCCTAAAAAGGTAAAAAGATTTGAACTATTAATTTCAATATTCAATTATTCATTTATATAATTATTTGATATAATTCGATCTATTTAAACTAATTTATTTCTAAAATTTTTACAACTCGTATATTTTTAATAATTACAATAGTAAATGTGATTTTGGTAGAGAGAATATCAGGAGACGTATTGATTTAGTATTTTATATAATAGCGAGAGTATGTGTCAAAAAATTTCCCTCTTAGTCCCATTTATATATAATATAGACATAAAAAGGGTAAAAAAAGATTTGATGAATTAATTTTAATATCAAATTATTCACTTATCTAATTTTTTTTATCAAAATTCGATCTATTTAAACTAATGTCTCTTAATTTTTTACAACTAATATATTGTAAATAATTAACATGATACTATTATAAGGGTAATTTGTGTCCAAAAATATTTATTCCCCCTAAGCTCCATTTAGAAGTAGTAGTGATTATAGAGGCTTCTATATAGCAACAATGAAACTAATAGAACCACTCCGAAGAAGTTGAAGCAATGGTTGTTCTCATTTACCAATTGTTGAACTTTTTTTAAAAGAGAAACAATGTAATTCATTAACAATGCAGAGTTACAAACATCAAAATGATATGAACAGAACTATCAGATCTAAATACAAATAAATAATTACAAGTGCTAGATAAGATTAATATACACCTAATAACGTAAGGGGAGAGAATCGTGTGCATAAACAACACATAAAAATAGATCTCGAGCGGCTCGTTTCAAAGGTCATCCACCATCCAATACTGGCTCGACCGACTAACATTGCAAATGCATATTTGCATAAAGAATAACATCATCTCGAACAGATCTGGGAACTCGGTTATGTCGCACACAATTAAATCCCTAAAACCACTCCAGAAGTCAGATTCGAAGAGAAAATAACAAAGATTGAAGATCTGGTGGAGCAAAATCTACACAACCAGTAAAACCAAAACCTACCAAAATGGAAGAACTCTGTAGAAAGCACTGAGAAAATGAAAAATAAAGACCTGCAGGGAGGAGATAACCCGTAGAGGAGAAAGGAAACGACAAAGAGAGAGCGAAATAGATGGGCAAAAGGGAAACGAAAGAAAAAATAGAGGGGTAGAAGGAAAATAAAAGAAAACAGATGGGAGGGAGAAAGAGAAGAGAGAAAGAAAGGTGAAAGAAGAGGAGAAGGGCTAGGAGAAGAGGGGGGAGATAGGGAAAAACAATGGTCACAGGGAGAGCTGGGGAGCTTTCCCCGTGAAAATGGCGTGAAATAGGGCTGGGTTTCAGAGAGGGAGAAGAGAGGTTGAGAAAGTTCTTGTTTGTTGATATGCATATGTTTCTTGACCTAAAACTTGATGCAACGATATAGTTGTCATAATACGTAGTTAAGCACATCTTAAACTTTGTAAAATCATAACTGTAAAAAAATTCAACTTGATCTTTTATTAGTGCAAATTTGAATAATTTATGACTACAAACGGTGTTCAAAAACTAGTATTCTTGCCTTTCTCTCTCATTTTTTACTTCTTTCATTTTTTCCTCCCTATTTTCCAAGATCCGAACGTAGCCATATGATTGAAGAAAAATCAGGAGTCAAGCTCTTTCTTAACATTACCTTTACTAGTAATTAAAAATGGCTTAAGGCCCCGTATGGTTCTCGCTATACTCCTTTGTAAATATCTTATAATTGAATTACCATTTTACTTGGAGTAATATTTGAATTATGATGCAATCTTAATTTATATGCAATCCTAGTTTAAAATCTTTTACAATAATTGAATTGTAGATGCAACAGAAAATAAAAACAAGCCTAATTTATAATATAATTCTAATTGTAATAACAAACAAAATTACTTTTGTATCCTAATGTCAAGCAAAAGTCACTTATTTCTTTCACATTCCGCCTGATTTGATTTATTTAATTAAAATTAACTTTATTAAAATTTAATCTAGCGTTATTCATTTATTTCAATATTAATAAAAAATTATTAAATTAACGTTAAAATTACAGGCCAAAATATTTTTCATTATCTTTCTCATTCGTTTAAGACACGACTAAAAGAGAAAGACCCGATTAAAAGAGAAGCTCGCGTGGTGGCTGGCACTGGTGGGTGAGCGCGACGAAGTTAGACGTTAGACGTGAGTGAGGCCATGAAAGATGAAAGCGCATTAGGACTAAGGAGAAGGAAGATGGCCCGGCACTACATTGCGTAGCCGTCTGCTCTGACCTGTGAGTTTTAGAGTCGTAAATGAAAATGAAAATGCGTTTACGGTTTTTTTTTTTGCATAACTCTTCCTATGGTACTTCAATGTCAAAAGACAATGCAAAATCAAGGTTCCCAATAAATTAATCTTCATATGATATACTGAATACAAGAAATTAAACTAACATTACTTAAATCCAGATATTAAGCGTTTATATGTTGCTTCATCTGGTTTAAGCCCCATCTTCAACATTTCATCATGAAACTTCATAGTTTTTCTCATCTCTTTCTCGTGACAAAGCTCGCGGATCATAATAGTAAAACTTGCACTACTCATCAAATTCTTCCTTCTAATGTAATCGAAAGCCGCAAGTGCTTCCTCTATCCGTCTCGACACAAAAAGTGCGTGTAGAAATGTGTTGTAGGTTGTTACATCCAAAGAAATGTTCATCTTCTCCATCTTACTATGCAATTCAATAGCTTTCTCAATCTGTTTACTATAACAGTAATGCTTGACCAAAGAACAACAACAATTTGAATCCACCAATAACGCTTTCTCTAAAATCACATTCAAAAAATCTTCTGCTTCTCTCCATCTACTATTACGACATTGCAATTCTATAAATCTTGATAAGACTGACGAACAAGGCTTATATTCTCCTCTTATTATATCCTTCAGAAGTTCACAGTTTCCTTCCAATCGCTCTTCCTTGCATAGAAGATTAACAAATGCATTAAAACAACCATCTTTCACCTTAAGACCTCTTTCTGAGATCTTTCGGTATATGCAGATTGCTTCATTTAATTTACCTTCTTCGGACAATGCCTCAAGTGTATAACCATAAGTAGCATCTTGTAATTCTATCTTTTCAGCACAAGCTCTATTGAAGAGCATCTCTACTGCATATCTCTTGCTTAGTCCACACAGCTTTCTAATTACTGTGTCATATTCAGATGGAGAATTTGGAAGCAGTTTCTTCTCCCTCATGATGATCATTATTCTATTGATCGCGTCCAAATCTTCATGCTTACATGCTCCATCAAGAATCGAGCTATAAGTACTAAAACTGGGGTCCAATTTTCTATCAAACATCTTGTTTAACCAATCAAACGCAGATTCAAAATTTCCAGTCTTGCTATAAGAATCAATAAGAAGTTTATACATCTCAGAACTACAAATACCCATTTCTAAAATCTTAACAATTCTATCAACTTTTCCGTTTTTACAAAGAATCTGTGCTACTAGCAGCCATGTAAACCCATCAGGCAAAATCCCATTTCGAATCACAGCACCATAGAAACACCATGCGAATCTAATTTCATTACGATGCTGCATAGCATCAAGCAGAGCATTGCAAGCACGAATCGATGCAATACAACCATGAACTCTCATTTTCCTAAACACCTCCAAACCTTCCATCAACAAGCCCTTTTTAAAGTAACATTCCATAATCAAACTCAGAGCAGTAGATTGAGAATCCGTACCTTCACATGCTTGAACTATTGAATCAAAAACTACAGACGCATGGTGGTTCTGGACCATAAAAACCAAAAGGGGCTTTATCGGTTGAGCGGGACCAGACCGGAGAGAGATTTGGATGATTAGGCCGTAAGATTTGAGGTTAGGTTGAAAACCCAGATTAGATTTTGCCCAATTGAAGAAGTTTAAAGAGATTGATGGGTTTTGTTGGGTTTTGCGGACAATTTGGAGGAACAAAGGTTGGGTTAATTTGGAAGAGAGATTAAGGGTTTGTAGAAGAGGAACCCAGTTCTGTCTTTGTATGAGGATGGATGAGACCTGGAGAGCTAGGTGGGTTTGTTTGAGTTGGGTTCTCCAACCGAGTGAAGCTGTGGTGGTGGTTGAAAATAGTTTGAAGAGATGATTAGGTTTTGGAAGATTCATTTAGCGGCAAGAACCATATATCGCGTCCTGCTTCAAAGTTGAAACATTTTTCCAGGCACAATACACTGCTAACGATGAGAGGAGGAAAAAGAAAAGCTTCAAGGGGTAACACTGAGCATTCAAATTTCAGTGGCTAATTTTTATGAAGTTCAACCTTTGCATCAACGACAACAGACGAAATTTGATCAATAAATTTGTTCAATATAAGAGAGAGGGATAAAAATAAGAAAAAGAAAACATGACAGCTGTGGGATTTGAACCCACGCCCTTTCGGACCAGAGCCTAAATCTGGCGCCTTAGACCACTCGGCCAAACTGTCATACGATATCAGCTAACTTATATATGTATTTTAATACTCTATTTATTTGGGCACAGTATAACACGACATGTGGGCTAGTCAACCTGCAAGTCGGGACGCCTACGTTCAAGTACCAGACGGGCTCTTCCGGGAAAAAGGACATTTAGTAAAGAGAGTTCCAATTAGGGCTCTAATCTTTCACGGAGGAAAATCACCGGTGATAGATCGAAGCGATCCGTGGAGTCAGCAATTCCTAAGCACAACAAAGCTTTTGAACAACAGTGATGGTTTGCGAAAAGTGTGAGCTTTCTTCGTCATCTGCGATTCCTAACCCTTAAAATTTCGATCTTTGTGGTGAAAATTAGTTTAGGATCCACTCAATCTAGTTTGTAGTAGCTTTATACTTTGCTGTCTGTTTAGTTTATTTTTTTGGCGGGTTTGGATGTAGGTGAGAAGAAGCTAGGGAAGGTGATAGTGCCGGACAAGTGGAAAGAAGGTGCAAGCAACACTACCGAAGGCGGTGGTCGCAAGATCAACGAGAACAAGCTCCTCTCTAAGAAGAGCAGGTTTTTGTTCTCTTTCTACCTCTGCCTCCTTTTGTTTCTTGTTGTTAGGACTAGAATCACCGCTATGAATTGTTGTATTATATAAAGTGGATAAAAAAAGAATGTGTTATGTCTTTGTGTTTCTTTCTATAGAAATTTGATTTCGAACAGTTTTTTGTTGGTATGACTCAGCTGAACCCGGTGTGGCTCACGGTAATGGTCTAGTGAAGACTATTTAGGGATACTGTGCACGTGGGCAAAACTGAATTCTGTGACAGGAGTGATTAATTGTCTCCTTTGATAGTGTTTCTTATCAGAATTTTTGTAAGGATTAGGTATTATCCACAGTTAAGAGCCTGTTTGGTATAAGGTACGTTTAGCCTTTTACCCGGTTATATTTAAGATACCCTTATTTGGTATCCGGAATACATATACCTGCAATTCTAAGATACCCTCATTTGAGGGTTTCTTTAAGCCCTTCTAAATGTAGAGGCATCTGCATGCCCAGCTTCTCTAGTTTTCAACGTTAACCACCCTTCTCATCCTCAGCTCATCTTCCTCCTGTATATCTATCTTTCTTTCTTTTTTCTTTTTTTCATTTTCAAATTTGATTAGAAAACATTTGATACCCATTTGAATGCACCTTCTTATGTAGAATTTATCCTTTGTGAAATTATGTCTGTTTTAGAAACTTGCATTTACAAATTATCAAGAAATTATAAATTTTTCCTTTGCCCACTCTCTCTGATTAGAAGCCTCCAAGACTTTTGATTTTATGTATGCTCCAACTCCAAAGTCTGACTCTTTTGATTTGCCCAATTTCAAATGTTCTGATTTATATCAGAAGACTCTAAAAGAAAACGAAGAAGAAGGGATTGAGGAGACAGAGCTTCAAAAGAAGAAGATGAAATGAGAGAGATAGAGGGGCACAAAATGAAGTTTCTGAACCATTCATTAAAAAAATCAAGTTTTTGGAAGAGTATCAAATTATGGCATTTCTAGTCTAGCATTATTATAGTCTGAGGGTAAAATTATAAATTAATAACTTATATCATAATGTTCCTAACAATTACAAAACAAAGTAATCTTTAACTTTCTAGGCATTTTACTTTACCACAATCATATTCTCATAATCTTATTCTGAAAATCAATTCTCGCAATCTCATACCAAACGACCCCTAAGGATATTATATATTTTGGAAGTTTTTTTTTGTAGTTTTATAGCTTAATCTAGTAGTTATTGATTGAAACCTATTACCTGGTCTATTGTTTCTATTATATTCTTCATTTGCTGGTACTATACTTCCTTCACTTTGGTCCAACTCGATTTCAAACCTTAACTTCAGAATTTCCATACTTTGTTTTGGTCAGTAAGGTAATTTAGAAAAAAAAATTACCGGAGAAAGGGTACAACCTAGTTCCTAGATATTAGCATCTAAAGAGAGTCTATGCAGGTTGTTAGTCCAGTTATAGTCATAACCAACGTGGAAAATAAGCAACAGCTACTCACTTAATAAACTAAGAAAATCCATATTTTCGATGCATGTTTGTGGCTATCTAGTCTTTACGATTTCTGCTCTCTGATTTGTATGTCAACTTGTCATGAACTGAACTATAACATAATGATTGTATACAAGTATGTGCAAGCGATTTGGGAGATGATTCGTGAAAAATGGCCATTGAATTAGTTTTACATTTGTTTTTATTGGTGTAAGGCAGGATATATGCTTTACACATTTAAGTTTCTCATTGTCATTGACTAAATTATTAGTTCGAGTGACATGCAAACTCTCCCTTGGCTTCGTAGGTTTGAATGTAATAGTGTTCATCTTGGTCATGGTTGGCAACTTGGCTGAACTCACCTTCCATGATTGATGTCATTTTTGTTTGTCATCTTTTGTACTTATATTCTTCGTTTTGGTTGTAGATGGACTCCATATGGAAATACCAAGTGCATCATTTGCAAGCAGCAAGTACACCAGGATGGCAAGTATTGCCATACATGTGCTTACAGCAAAGGTAGTAGTGCCAAATATTGCCTTTATAGTTCTCACAACTGTTAGTCTTGGAGATCCAATTTTCACTGAGTGCCCACGTGTATCTTGTGCAGGAGTTTGTGCCATGTGTGGCAAGCAGGTTCTTGACACCAAACTCTATAAACAAAGCAACGTATAATTTAAACCAGAGAAGTGGGCGATAGGTAGCTCTCTGATTCCATTACTGGAATGACAATAGTTATCCTTGTGTTACCTATCATGTCAGTGGGAGCTAACCGAATGGTGCTCAGTACTTGATGTTTCTTGTTAGACCATTAACATGCAGTATAATGAGCACGATATAGTTTCTGATCCTGTTGTAAATTGTACATACTTATTAAACTTATGTTGAGAAATTGTTTTCACCATATGTACTTAGTTCTCTTCAACTATGTACTGGTTCTTGATATCTGCTTTCTCATTTTCCTTTAGAACTGGGCATCTCCATGAAGAAGTCATCTCTACTTTCGCACAACCTCAGGTCTCATAATCCTTACAATAAACAGCTAAATATCTTGTACCTGGATGAGCCTGCAAACCAAGTATTGTCATTTGTAACCTTTTTATTGAGTGATAGAGATGGTCTCCAGTTCATAAAAAGAGTCGAAGAAACAAAACAAGAAAAAGATGGTTTTTTAATGAGTAATTTTACACTGATTAAGTAATTGATCAAGTTTTCAGTGATAAAGTGATTTGATAATTATCGATAGATTAGTTTGTCAAATTATTTTAATGATTCATAAAACATAAATATATAAATGATTGTTATATTACTTGATTATTTAAAACTTGATTAATTACTTAGTCACTTTATAATTATTCATTTTTAATTGTGATTTTTGTAATATGAAAATTTTCAAATCAACCTATCTTGAATGGAATCGGGTTACACATTCAGGGAGGTTACACATTCAGGGAACCAACACGGCTTGATAAAATTCAAAATCACATTTCATTTCTTTGGAAAAATCATGTTTTTCAAAAATTATCAATCATTTTTATTCAGAAAAATCAAACTTCAGTTCTTCACTTACCTCTTCTGAAAATAAAGTTGAGGGGTTCAGTTCGTGGAATCGAATTCAATCAAAAGATAATGCTCAAGAAAAAACCCAACAAGAAGTACCTCTCAAAAGGCTGCTTGAGAGCAAGAATAGCTGGTCCGTTATGAGGGGCGTGAGTAGCTGAAGCGAGGGCCTCGCTTCACGAGTTTTGGTGTGACTTTAAATGTCCGTTCAATTGATTGCCCATTTAAGAGCTTTATTTCCGTCTTGCTTTTGGTTTCCACGCCATTAATGGATAATTCGCCTTCCAATTTACATCTTTATTCTCCCTACATCATTCCTATACATTTCTTCTTTCTTGTTATTATTATTTTCTTCAAGAGATGCCAGAATTTTCGGTTCTTTCCTTCACTCCGTAAGATCAGAAATGAGAGAGATTAGGAATTTTATGAGATCTTATTCCCATGCCTTTTACTAATGACGTACAGTGTTCCTTGCGGCATACTGGAGAGTGATGGCCTTTTGATGCGTCTCTCGCGATTGCTCTTTCTCTTGATCATTCATGATTCTAGCTTGAGATTATACTCTTTAAGGATAACGGAGTCGAACCAAATGAGTTTCTTTTTTATTTTTTAATACTTTTTAAACAAAAAAAAGAAACTATCTTACTGGATGCATAAGGGAAAGAAAGAAATTGTAATGCCTCAAGGAATGAAAGAAACTTCAATGGATGGAGAAGAAATTACAATGTATCAAAAATTCAATGAACCTATAATATAATGAAGTAAATGATGAACCTACGATGCATGAACTAAATGATAAACCTACAAAGCATAGAAGGAAATGAACTTTTAATGCGTGAAATGGATAATTGTATACAAATCATGAATTACAAAAATGTCAAATTGATGGTGTTGATGACAATTAAAAAAAATGGAGAAAAATAAGATTCGCTACTAAAAAATTGGTCTACTTATATGCTAAAATGGTAACAATAGTAATCAATGATGTATGTAGTGATCAAAATGATACATCTACGGTGATGATGATGATGATGATGATGGTGAGGAGGAGGATGATGATGATGATGATGATGATGATGATGATGATGATGATGATGATGATGATGATGATGACGACTCAATTTGAAAAAAAATATCACAACATGTCCTACCTAACACATTCGGAAGACCCTAGGAATTGTTTTTTATTGCTCATTATGGGCTTTAAGGTTGTCTAGATATGTGTGGTTAAGGTCTAAAACTCTTAAAAGGCTCCAAGACTGTCACACTATCGTTCCCAAAATGGAATAATAGGGGCCTTTGAACGGTATCCCGAAAGGGTCGACCTGTATGAGAACTTTCATCAGCTTATATGAGAACCGAAATTCCATGAAGGCATCCATTACTCATTCTCGCTAATCCTAAAGGGAAAGCCTGGGTACAGGGTTAGTGTATGTGGGGAAAATTAGAAAATTACACAAAAAAATATACACCATAAAAACAAATCATATACAACTACAAGCATGAATGAGAACAATAATTGATCGAATAAACGAACAATGAGCCGCAAAAGGGTAGCATGTGATAAAATTTTGGCTTGACTCTCTATCGATCTATAAATTGTTAGACAGATTACGTTCCTAGTGGAGTCGCCAATCTGTCTCAACGTGCCTGCGACGCAGAGCAACGATTAAGAGCTTTATTTCCGTCTTGATTTTGGTTTCCGCACCATTAATGGATACTTCACCTTCCAAACTCTTTACATCGCTTATTCTCCCTACATCATTCCTATACATTTATTCTTTCTTGTTATTATTATTTTCTTCAAGAGATGCCGGAATTTTCGGTTCTTTCCTCCACTCCTTAAGGTCAGAAATGAGAGAGATTAGGAATTTTATGGGATCTAATTCCCGTGCCTTTTACCAATGACGTACAGTGTTCCTTACGGCATACTGGAGAGCGATGGCCTTTTGATGCGTCTCTCGCGATTGCTCTTTCTCTTGTTTATTCATGATGCTAGCTTGAGATTATACTATTTAAAGATGATGGAGGCGAACCCAATGAGATTCTTTTTTTATCTTTTTTATTCTTTTTAAATGAAAAAAGAAAACTATCTTATTGTATGCATAAGGGAAAGAAAGAAATTGTAATGCCTAAAGGAATGAAAGAAACTTCAAATCATGGAGAAGAAATTACAATGTATGAAAAAATCAATAAACGTATAATATAATGAAGTAAATGATGAACCTACTATGCATGAACTAAAGGATAAACCTACAAAGCATAGAAGAAATAATGAACTTTTAATGCGTGAAATAGAGAATTATATACAAATCATGAATTATAAAAATGTCGACGGATGGTGTTAATGACAATTAAAAAAAATGAAGAAAAATAAGACCCATCACTAAAAAATTGGTCTACTTGTATGCTAAAATGGTAACAATAGTAATCAATGATGCATGTAGTGATGAAAATGCTACATATACGGTGATGATGATGATCATGACGATGATGGTGAGGATGATCACGACGATGATGATGACTGCATTTGAAAAAAAAATTATGACAGTGTGTCCTACCTAACACATTTGGAAGACCCTATGATTTATTTTTTATTGCTCATTTGAAGCTTTAAGGTTGTCTAGATATGTGTGGTTAGGGTCTAAAACTCTTAAAAGGCTCCAAGACTGTCCACACTATCGTTCCCAAAATGGAATAATAGAGTCCTCTGAACGATATGATTAAGATCATAGATATGAATAAAATTGTCAGTTACATATTAAAGTTCTATATTCATTAATGAGACTATGATCTTGTATTAGTACGAGATGATTAAGATCATAATGAATAAAATTGTCAGTAACATATTAAAGTACGTAATATTTAATGAATGGTTGCTAGTACGGTTCACTAAGAATTATGAATACATGTGATCTAGATCCAAATCATTGATGTGGATAGACATCTTAGTGAAGTGATTATACCAGTGGACTACATGATAATACTCTGTAAACACAATCTGTAATATCTAATAGTGCAATTCCATATTTATAATTGAGTAATAATGAAGTTAATAAATAATATTATTTAATTAAAGAATTTAAATAATAATCTTGTTTATAGGAACTTAGGATTATAAGTCTATGATCTGCAAGTCACATCCGTATTACGCAGTCTAGGGTGTTAATATTTCATGACATGAAAAAAGATCTTACTTATAAATGAATTTTTATTCTGTGGCAAGTACATAATTATGAGATAATTATATGTGATTAATTAATTAAAAATTAGTTAATTGAATTATTTATTTATATATATATATAGTTAATTTTTATTATTATATATAAATAATTATCGATTTTTTTAATTATCAATAAGTGATACAAAATATCTAATTTATGAAATTAGATAATTAAATTATTATTAGATAATAATCTAGATCAACTAAATATGTTATTTATGAAATAACAAATAATTTACTAATAGAGATAATCAAATATGTTAATTTTAAATTAACAAATATCTAAATATGTAAATTGATTAAAATAAATATTTAATACGTAGTAATTGCATGTGTCAATCGTTGATTGCGTATCATAGAATGACATGAACTACTGTAGTGCCACGTGGGAACTACAAAAGTGCCGTGAGGCACTGCGCTGCCTCACGACACACTGCGGTACCATGGTGGTACAGCAGTTGTGCACAATAGCAATGAGTCTCATTGTTATTGACAATTTTATAATTAAATATTATTTCAATTATTCTAAAATATCTGATACGCTATTATCAAGAAAAATATATAGATATTATATAGATGACCTAAGATAATGGATCAATTCAATCAGTCAAATCAATCAGAAAGACTATAGAATCAATTTATCAATCAAGAGTTGAGAGAAAGATACAATTCTCGATGAGTGATTTTTCTATGATTAAGAGTTAATCAAATCTTTAAAAAATCATCATCAAGTTCTTTTAGAAAATCATCTCGTAAATGTCATTCTCAGTCAAATCTCTAGATATCATGTGTTGAGTACATCTAAAGACAGAAAAGTATCATCATTATATTCTACGTGCCCACACACGTCTTAGTGCGTTGATAATTGACTTGAAAGATATTGGTATCAATCTCGGAGTCTGCTGATTGTTGGAACGATTTGGTAGGAACGAGAATTGATTAGTTTCGTTAGACCGCTTGATTTAGACTAGAATAGGTATATTCTTAATTGATTGAAAAAAGTTCACTAAAAAAAGTTTTCACTAAAAATTTTTTTTTTGTTATCATAGCGTTGTGTGATTTTATTTTATTAAAAAAATTAACTTTTACAAAAATTTTAATTTTAAAATGATCACGCGCCACACGCTTCGACTTCAAATGCACACGATCAACATATAATACCTCAAATCTTTTGTCGTCAAGTCTAAGTTGTTGATCAATAAAAAACTTTAAAATATTTTAATTGATGAGAGAGACAAAATTTTGAATAAATTCTAAGTGTCAAAAATTTATATGAAAGGGTAGGGAGTCTCTCAGACGTGGGAGTATTAGAAATTTCCGCTCATACCCGTAATAAAGGACGAGAATCTCCATAAAAGAGAGTTGTTGTTTAATCCGTCAAAAGTCACAACCACCGTAAAAACGTGAGCAAACCACTGGCTTAAAAAAAAAACCCCAAGGAGGAATAATAGAAATCAAAGTCGGCAACTTTCCCAAGAAAGACTTTTGATTCCAATCTTTAACTTATGGACCTGGGAATGCCACGTAATATCCACGTGTCATCTTGTGATTGGGTCTCTTCATCACGGGTTCTTTTGGCTATGACGAAGTTGTCCTTCTCATCCATTATAAATTGAGGCTCCTAGCTATCAGTTCCTTACATCATTCTTATAACTTCGTTTGTGAATCAAAGAAAGCAAGCAATCTCTCTCAAGTCTCAAGGTATCGTTTTCTCTTCGTGCTTCCTTTATTTTCTTGCTGAAAGAATTAGGTTAGATTCAAGGAATTTTTTGAAAAAAGTTTTTGGATCTACTTCTCTTGCCGTTTCTGCAATCAAACAGTGTCATATAGATGTTTGATCGGTGTATTGATCGTTTGATTACAGTTTGTCGGTCTGTTTCGCGTATAGTTTTTCTAGATCCGATGAAAAGTTATATTGTTTTCTAGATCCGATGAAACAAAATTGCAAGATTTCTTTCTCAAGATCGTAAGATAAGCATTAGGTTTTCGTTCTCGTTGGTAGCGGATCCGATCTGTTGTTTGTGAAAGTTTTCCAAAATTATTTCGTTAATTATGATAGATCTGTTTGAGCTTAATCTGGATGTGAAATTAATCTGTGATTTTGTCTTCAGATGCAAATCTTCGTTAAGACCCTCACTGGTAAGACCATCACCCTTGAGGTTGAGTCCTCCGACACCATCGACAACGTTAAGGCCAAGATCCAAGACAAGGAAGGAATTCCCCCAGACCAACAGCGTCTTATCTTCGCCGGTAAGCAACTTGAGGACGGTAGAACCTTAGCAGACTACAACATCCAGAAGGAGTCTACCCTCCACCTTGTCCTCCGTCTCCGTGGTGGCATGCAGATCTTCGTCAAAACCCTCACCGGAAAGACCATCACCCTTGAGGTCGAGTCCTCTGACACCATCGACAACGTCAAGGCCAAGATCCAGGACAAGGAAGGTATCCCCCCAGACCAGCAGCGTCTGATATTTGCTGGAAAGCAGCTCGAGGACGGCAGAACCTTAGCCGATTACAACATCCAAAAGGAGTCTACCCTCCACCTTGTCCTCCGTCTTCGTGGAGGTATGCAGATCTTCGTCAAGACCCTCACCGGAAAGACCATCACCCTTGAGGTTGAGTCCTCTGACACCATCGACAACGTCAAGGCCAAGATTCAGGACAAGGAGGGAATCCCACCGGACCAGCAGCGTCTAATCTTTGCTGGAAAGCAGCTTGAGGATGGCAGAACCTTAGCAGATTACAACATCCAAAAGGAGTCTACCCTCCACCTTGTCCTCCGTCTTCGTGGAGGTATGCAGATCTTCGTCAAGACCCTCACCGGTAAGACCATCACCCTTGAGGTCGAGTCCTCCGACACTATCGACAATGTCAAGGCCAAAATCCAGGACAAGGAGGGCATCCCACCGGACCAGCAGAGGCTCATCTTTGCCGGTAAGCAGCTGGAGGACGGACGTACGCTTGCTGACTACAACATTCAAAAGGAGTCAACTCTCCACCTTGTCTTGCGTCTCCGTGGTGGCATGCAAATCTTTGTTAAAACTTTGACCGGGAAAACCATCACGCTAGAGGTCGAAAGCTCGGACACCATAGACAACGTTAAGGCCAAGATCCAGGACAAGGAGGGGATCCCACCAGACCAGCAGAGGCTGATCTTTGCCGGGAAGCAGCTCGAGGATGGGCGGACTCTTGCGGACTATAACATCCAGAAGGAGTCAACCCTCCACTTGGTTCTTCGTCTTAGAGGTGGTATGCAAATCTTCGTGAAGACCTTGACTGGAAAGACCATCACGTTGGAGGTTGAGAGCTCGGACACGATCGACAATGTGAAGGCTAAGATTCAGGACAAGGAGGGGATCCCTCCTGACCAGCAGAGGTTAATTTTCGCTGGGAAGCAATTGGAGGATGGAAGGACTCTGGCTGATTATAACATCCAGAAGGAGTCCACTCTCCACCTTGTCCTTCGTCTCCGTGGTGGTTTCTAAATGGTGTCCCTTGCAATTGATGATGCGAATGCTTGTTTCTCTTATGCTTTTCCAAATCTTGTAAAACTATGGTTTCTGTGTTTCCCCGTCAAAAGCCTGTTAATAAATTTTAGTTTATGTTTTTAATTTTCAATAATCATTGTTTGAGAAATTGATCGAATAGTTGTGCTCATGATTCTATGGTTTATTGGTAGCTATATTAGCCTATTGATTATGCAACTGTAGCTCTCTTGTAAAACACATGAATAGCACATTTAACTTGGTGCAATAACAATCTGTTGATCATGTCAACTGTAGCTTTCTTATAATACACATGAATAGCACATTTAACTTGGTGCAATAACAATCTGGTTTGGGGTAGAGCTTTGGCGGTTATGGCTTCTCCTAATGGCTATCCTGGTTTCAGGTCAAAATTTGTTAGTCCTCAACTTAAATTAGTTTCCAGAAGCATGGTGGTTTATTTAGTTAGCTAGTTCTGCTACTTTGTGCAATCTGAGTATTGTGTTGAAATGAGTTGAACATCGAACGTACTCGAGCTTTTCAGTTCAATATTATTCGGAAGTATGAATTGTTTGTCATATAGAATTGAAATTTACTTTGCTTATAACCACTTCCTTATCTATCTTATCCCGTATTTTTTTTGCTATAAATCTTTGTACAGAACTTATCCAAACTCAAAATGCCCCTGTGCAGCATGCATATTTGATTTAAGATTTACTAATGTATTACCTAGTTGGAAAAGATCGGCATCAAACTTTCGAATATTAGAAGATACATTAACTTTAGAAGATACATTAACTGCACATTTAATTTAAGATTTACTAATGTATTACCTAGTTGGGGAAATAATGGCATCCGACTTTCGAATATTAGAAGATACATTAATAAGAGAAGATAAGTTAAAAGTTCATGAATATAGTAATTAGTTATTTTCATGATAAATTAAGTATAACTGTTAACAAAGTTTGTGATTAATTTTTTATAGGAAAATATTATCTAGTTGATTTAAGGTTTGTGTTGAGATCTGGATTCATTGCTCCATATCGATAGACTCAATATCATCTTGAAGAGTATTCTATTCATGCACCACAATCCTGAGAGGAACTGTTTAATAATGCATCTTGAAGAGTATTCTATGCATGCACCACAATCTTGAGAGGAACTGTTTAATCATTGACATACATCATTGCATAGTGCTATTGAAAGGACTTTAGGTGTATTAAAGAAAAGATTTCCCATAATTGGCAGTGAGACTGAACAACAATAAAATTTTAATACACAAACAAAAATTATGTTAGTATGTTGCATATCGCATAACTTTTTAATGGTCGTCAATCCAGATGAGAGACTACTTGCAGAAGTCGATCGTAAAGTTATGAATAGTGAAATAGACATGAATCAAATGACATCTTTGAGTTTAACTGAAAATAGGAGACATGGACAACAGATTCGAGATTCCATAGCAACTTGAATGTGGTAAGATTAGATTAATGGACATTAATTTGTATATTCATTATGTCTTTGTTTATCTACCTGATTTCTTTCATCTCTGTATACCGTAAGACAATTTAATTTATTTATATATTCAATAATTACTTTCTTACATAAAAATTGAGATTCTTAAATTTTTTGTTTGCACAATATTATTTTTCCTTTGTTCCCCATTTACATTTATAACTTAAAATATAGTGCAAGATAAGTCGATGGATGTTGCTAATAGTGACAAGAAAAAGTACACTAGTTGGATTCATATGATGGATAAGTATCTATTATAAGTTTTAAAAGAACAACAACTACTTGGTAAAAAACCAGATAGAAGTTTTACAAATGAAGCTTATTAAAATGCAACTAAAGTTTTGAATTCAAAATTTCAAATAGAGATATCCAAAGATAATATAGTTAATCACTTGAAGAGTATAAAAGATAAAATGACTATTTGTTTGGACGTGTTCCGTCATGGTAATGGCTTTAGCTGGAACAATATTTTAGAAATGATTGAGGCAGAACCAGCTGTATGAGATACACTAGTACAAGTACACGCTCTTTAAATTCGGTATTTATTTTGTTAATTCAAAGGTAGCACTAACAATATTATATAAATTTAAATATTAAACTTAATCTTTACAATTTTATCCAAAAGGACAACAAGTTCGAGGGAAACAAATTTACAACTATGAACTTTTGAAAGAAATTTATGTGCAAGATAGAGCACTATATCGATTGCAGAAAGTGCAAAAGAAAAGGTATGTCGTTGGGCACAACAAAATTCAATGTGTATCAATGATATTGATGAGCATGTAGCACGACATGAGATACATATTGAAAGTTTTGATGAACTTGACGATAATAATGTCCAACATTAAAGCATGTCATATGCATCTGCTTCATCTTCTAACCGTGTTAAGAAGAAAACACATGTGCTCGATATAATAGGAGATAAATTGAACATACTTACAAATTCAATAGACAAAGCTGCAATGGTGCTTGATAAAGGTGATGTTTGTTTCTTCAAAAATATTTTTTTTTAAATTTCATACTATGGAACATGAGTTTTTACAAAAAAAAAAAAACTATCTATGAAGTTAATGATGACACTAGAGAAGTAAATGCTATAGCTCAAGAGCACAATCGTTGTATTTATACTGCAGATGAAGTGCTTAATGCACTGATGGAAATGAGAATGGATAATGAATTTATATTCAAAGCCACTGAATTCTTACTATTTGATCTCGTAAGTACTAATACATTTTTTCGAGTTCTCAATGGTGGTGCACAAACAATGGTTGTTTTGGAAGGTGGTAAATCATGGTAAAAAATAACTTACCTCGAGCACACAATTACTTTAAGACTATTATTGTTGCAACTATTAATTAAATGTTTATCTTGATCATTAATTTATGATAAAATTGTTATTTTGTTTGAATTTTTTCCTATTAATAACCGCGTTCAACATCTTGATAATGCTAATTAATGTCCCTTTTTATATACTGAAAATTACTCTATTTCACATTTTATGTTGGTTATTTGAATTGAGGGCGTAATAGTAAAATAAGTTTAACTCAATTCACTTCTTTTCAAATCCATAACATTTCCAAACAAAGAGAATCAAATCCATTTAATTCCAAATCATAGTAATGATTTTAAATCATTTCATTTCCTTTCCTTCTAAGGATTTGAAATCATTTCCATCTCAAAATTGGTTCCAAATGGACCCTATGTCTTTCATGTCAAAGCTAGAATTCAACATCTTCTTGGTGGAAGATATTATATCTTTATTTGTTCATATTATGAGCATATCATCTACATATAAAGATACTATGACAAACAAATTACTAGTATCCTTAATGTAGACACATTTGTCACACTCGGTTATCTTGAAACCACTTAATAACATCATATGATCGAATTTTTCATGCCACTACTAGGTGCTTGTTTTAAACCACAAATAGATTTAACAAGATTATAAACCTTTCATTTTTTCCCTTACGACGAACTCTTCGGGTTGTTTCATGTAGATTTTCTATCTAATTCTTCATTTAAGAAAGTAACCTTTAAAACCATTTGGTGTATCTCTAAATTATGTGTAGCTGTAATCACAATCAGTATTCTAATAGAAGTGATTCTCGTCACTTGAGAATATGTATAAAAAATTCTATACCTTCCTTTTGTCGGTAATCTTTAGCTACTAACCAAACTTTGCATTTGTCAATGGTACCATTAGTTGTAAGTTTTCTTTTGAAGATCCATTTACAGCCTGTTGATTTATTCTCATGTGGGAGATCAACAATCATCCAAGAATTATTTTATAGAATGAATTCAATCTCATTATCAACTGCCTCATTTCAAGAAGGAGCGTTCGGGGACATTGCCTCTTTATAATTTTGAGGTTCAACTTCAGTTAAGTAGGTTAGAAACTCTAGTCTAAATGAGATAATTATTTTAGCTCTTTTATTTTTTTCTAGACTCAGGTTCAGATTCTTCATGATCTTGAGTACTAGGTGAACTTTCTCTTATACCTCTTCATGATGTTGATTATGTCTTCATTCCTTAAATGGAAACACATTCTTAAAGAATTCAACATTAACGGACAATATAATAATATTTGTAGTTATGTCATTAATTTCTAACCTAATCACTCAAAATCTATATGCAAATTGTTTAATACATTCTCAGTTGAAATTATAACTGCAGTCTTGGGTCAAGCTATCAGTCTTAGGTCCAAGCTTGACTCTCTTAGGTAAACATATGCTACCCTATTTTGTTGAGGTATGCAAGGTGTAGTAGTCTGATGCACTATGTTATGATAAGTACAAACTTCAAAGAGTGGTGGAATCATATTCCCCACATCGACCAGATCTAAGCACCTTAATTTTTTTTCCAAGTTAATTTCAACTTCAGACTTATATACCTTAAACATATCTAAAGTCTCATATTTTAAACTTAACAAGTCGATATAACAGAACTTACTATGATCATAATAAATGTTACAAAATATTTTTTACCTCCTCTACTTGTTGTAAATTTCAAATTACATAAACTACTATCTTAATCCAAGTAATTCACTAGTCTTTCTACTGGTTTAAACGATTTTCTAATATATTTAGATTCAACACTTGTTTCACGTTTACGTCCGCTTTCTATGTCAAAATTTGGTGATAAACCCAAGTTAATAATTATATGCATAGATTTAATATTTACATGACTTAATCTAGCATATCACATCTCACATAACTCAACAATACGAACCGAACACGTAGATGTTTCATTAACAAAATAAAGGTTACAATGGTTACATTAAGTTTAAAAATATCATCACACACATACCCACTACCCCAAAACATATCCCCTTAGACAAGACAAACTTGTCAGAATCAAATACAAGTTTAAGTCCACTCTTGCACAAGAGAGATCAAGAAATCAAATTCCTACGAATTTCAGACACATGGAGTACATCGATAATAGTTAGTTGCTTTTCTAAGGTTAACTACAAATGCACTTTCCCCTTCACAACAACTTCAAATTTATTTACCAAAAATGTTTCACTGTCTTCAACATCTTGAGAAATTGAAAAAAAATATTTTTACATAGATGTGCCTATTAGCAGTGATATTAACCCACGTGATGTCAATGACAATGCACAATTCAGATACTGTTGTAGATAGATCATCAATTTCAATCACATTAACCAGATCGTTCTTGTGAGGGTTATGATGGTTATTTCCCATCGTGTGGTCCTTCTTGTGTCGACAGTCTTTTGCTGTCTGGATTTACTGCACACCAGCAATTACCCTCAGTCTGCTTATTATCCATTTCTTCGTGGCCGCTCCTCATGGCTTTCCTCTTGTTTTTCTTTGTCTTTGGTTTCCCTTATTTACCACATTTGCTTTCATGTCCATCGAAGAGGACATCAACTTATGCACAATTTTTCGGTTGTCTTCCTCAATGCAAAGTCTCACCACTAGATCCTTCATTGTCATATCCTTTCACTTATGCTTCAAATAGTTTTTTAATTCTTTCTAGGATAATGGTGGTTTATCGATCGTAGAAAAACTTGAAACAACTCATCGGTTGTTATACTTTCGTTAATCAACTCGTTAAAGAGGATTTGGAGTTCCTCAACTTGACTAACCACTATGCTCTTGTCATCCATAAAGTATTCCAGAAACCTCCCAATAAGGAACTTATTTGTCCCAACATTCTTAGTCTTATACTTCTTTTTCAAAGCTTCCCACAATTCATTTGACGTCTTGAACGGGGAGTGCACGTCATAGAGTGTGTCCATGAGATCACTCAAGATGTAGCTATGGCAGAGAAAGTCTGAATGTATCCATACTTCATTTGCTAATTATGTATCTTCAATTTGCTTGTCCTTTGGACTAATAGGAAATTCCTCCATCAAAATATGAGTGAGGTTTAGAGTTTTCAGATAAAACGCCAACATCTGTTGCCACCTCTTGAAGTCTTTCTCCTTAAACTTTTTTGGCTTCTCAGCATAAGGCATCGTTTTGATAGTAATAGTATATGTTTCCATTAAATGAATATTTTTTTCTAGTGATTTGTTTGTCATAGTATCCTTATATTTCATCGATGAAATAAAACCCTATACTTTGAACCAAAATCAGTTTACCCCCCTAAATTTTTTTTCTTTCCACATGTCCCTAAAGTTTTTACATCCATCACAAAGCCCCCTGACCCAAAATATCGAATCAAATGTTGTTTAACATGTCACATGTCGTGCACGTGATAAAAAAATCCCCAGTATACCCTTACCTTCATCGAGTTCTAACACAAACATAGCTATGTAGGTATTTTATTGAAGGATATTGCAAGTATTTTGTAAATGATATGCTATGTATGTATTTTGTAAAAGAAAGGAAAAAGGAGGTACAAATTTTCTGGTGAAATTTTAGTTAAATATAAATTAAAATGTCATGCATTACACATGTTGGGTGCTAGACCAGTAGCGCTCATCCTTCAATCCACTCTCTTTCCTCCTTCATGACTTGGGTTAAACTCCTACGTCGCGTAATTTTGTTGAATTTTTTTTACTTATTTTCTATGAAAAGTTTGATTTTAAGGATTTATTGAGACAATTAAGTGGACATATATTCTCAAATAAACAACTAAATGGACATTTTTGCATATAATGTTTATTATACAAAACATATATTTGATAAATAAAAATTTGGTATTTAAAAGATAACTAATGATTTTTAATGTGAGTATGTATTTGTGTTAAATATAAATTATTTTTTTTGTATGAAAGTAAGTCATGATTCAATTTTCCTAATATATACTTTTTATAATATTATTTATAATATCTGAGAATGTTCTATTTTTTTAAGAAGCTGAAATTATCATTTAGACGGATTTCACTACTATGACAAAGAACCAATTTATTGATGAAGGAGAAAAATAAAATGATTCATGAAAACCAAAATTGAATCTTGGGGAGATGAAATCTGAACAACGTTGAATTTGGAAGAGAATTTGTCAATTTTTTTTATAAATCAATGAAGATGGAGAAGCAATTGCTGCTGAATTTGGATTGAAAAAAATCGTGAGTATGGGTAGCATATAAGGTTGAAGACAGATATAAAATTAGAAAAAAAATTAAGCATGTGTCGTGCATGTGCCCAATTAACAGAAATTTGACCGCTGGGGGAGGGGGGTTGTAATGGATGGAGAAACTTTAGGGACTCGTAATGAAGAGGTTAAAATTTAGGCGGGTAAAGTGATTTTGGGTCAAAGTGTAGGGCAGTTCTAGGACATTAACCCTTAGAATGTTGAACCATATTATATAGAACAACTCGGAATAAACCCTTGTAACTCAAACTAGAAAATTAAATAATTGATAATAAATAATTGAGGAAAAGATACAACCTGCAAACGAAGTTTGCAACACATAAATGGAACTCAATAGGTAGGGCCTTGCCTAGGTAGTGATGTAAAGTCAAATTTCACCCTTCGCAGTTTGCTTGAAGAATACAATGATTATCACTGCAGGATTCAACTACCAAGATTGAAGAAACAACAAACATACTCTTCAATCTCTACATAACTACAAAATATTTCTTCCTCCACAGTCAGACCACACACGAACACAATAAAAGTTCTCTAAAATTTTTTACTAACTCTTTCTGCCTTCACTGAAGTAGTATAAATAGAACGGTTGACAATTTTCCTCTCCAGGAAGCTCCCACCCATATGAGAAGGCAGTTCTGACTCTAGAACCCACTTCTCACTCCAAGGAACTTTCCACTTTTCTACAAGGATAGTTGCGAGAAGGACAGTTGTGTCTCCCAACTGGCTATTAATAGACTTTTAAAACATGTGGTGAGAAGTTAGAGCACATTTAGACCGGACTAGAATTGGTCAAACCATGTCGGTCAGTGACAGTAGCTACGCGTGTGTGAGTCACTTGGATGCCATCTAAGTCCTCACTCCCTACAAAAGTTGGGGTGCCCCTTGAGGCCATATGCCCGGAGGCCTAACATTGGGAGTTATAAATTACACTTCCAAATTTTGCCTAAGCAATGTAGGATTTTAGGTTCTTAGCTACTCACCATTTTTTCTTTTATTTTTTAGGGTTAATATTTTAAAACTCCTGGCACTTAAACTCAAAATCACTTTATCTCCCCTAAATTTTAACATCTTCCCTACTTGTCTCTAAAGTTTCTCGATCCATTGCAAAACCCCCCTAAACTAAAATATCAGACCAATCGCCGTTTAATATATCATATGCCGTGCATGTGTTCAAAAAAATCTCATTATACTCCTCCATTCATCGATGAAAGAACCCCCCCTCACCGTGACCTAAAATCAATTTACCCCTGAAATTTTAACCCCTTCCGTATTGGTCTCTAAAGTTTCTCCATCAATCATAAAACCTTTAACCTGCAATATTAGACCAAACACCATTTAATATGTCACCTCTCATGCATATGATAAATAAAATCTCCATTATACCCCTCTATTCATCGAGCCCTTACGTGAACAAAGCTCTCTCTTACTTTTCCAACTTCCTCTTACGCGAACAGAGCCCTTCATCTTCTTCCTTTTTCCTTCATCTTCTTTGTTCTTCCTTCGAGATCTCTCTCTCTTTCTCTCTTTGAAACCCAACTCTTCTTCTTCATTTTTCTTCCTTCTTCAAAACCCCTAAACACATGACCTTCATTTCGTACTTGAGCGTCTATCTCATAAACAGGGAATATAACACATGAAAATGGGTTTTATTTTGAAGAAAAATCATCCAATTCAGGTAGGTATTTAGGATGGTTTTATTAAATGTTGATGTAGATGAATATCTTGTGAATGCCATTTTATTGAAGGATATTGTAAGTATTTTGTAAAAGATATGCTATATAGATATTTAATTATAAATTAAAATGATATATATTAGACATGTTGAGCGCTACCTCAGTGGCACGCGTCCTCCAATCCACTATTTTTCCTCTTTTGCGACCTTGGTTCGACTTCCAGGTCGCACAATCTTTTTATTTTGAATTATTTATTTATTTCTATAAAGTTGATTCTAAAGATTTGATGACACAATTAAGTGGACATCTATTTTTAGAATATTTTATTATAAAAAATAAATAATTAATAAATAAAAATCTAGTATCGAAAAGAAAATTAATAAAAAAATTGAGTTGAATGATTTAATGAAAAATTAAGTGGACATTTTTATTTATAATGTAAAAAAATATTTGATAAACAAAAATCTAGTATATAGACGATAATTAATGATTTTTAATGTGAATTATGTATTAGTATTAAATATAAATTATTTGTATTGCATGAAAATAAGTCATGATTCAAGTTTTGTATATATAGTTTTTAAAATATTATTTATTATGTCCAAAAAAATTTCAAAACAGAATATCGGAACATGAAAATGTTAGAAATGTTATGTTTTTTTTACAAAACTGAAATGGTCACCGAAACGGATTTGACTACTATAGAAAAAATAGTCCAATTTGATCATGAATGAGAAATATAAAGATTAGTCATAAAAAATGAAATCTAATCTTAAATAAATGAAACCCAAACTGCTGGTGAAACTGGAGGAGAATTTGTTAAAATTTTGACAATCAATGAACATGGTTGGGCTGAATTTGGATGAAAAAAAGTGTGGGTATGTATAGCATATAAGGTTGAAGACAATGATGAAATTGTAAAAAAATAGACATATATTGTGTATGTGCCGAATTAACAGACAATTGATGGTCGTAAGAGTTGAGGGAGGGGTTGTGATGGACGGAGAAATTTTAGGAATCAATTAGGAAGAAGTTAATTAAAATTTAGAAAGTAAAGTGATTTTAGGTAATTGCGCCTTGAGATGATAGAATAAAAAAATAGAATATCCAATCCTGTCATTGGTTGACTTATTACAGAGATAATGATTTCTTTCTAGTAGGGAAGTCTTTAACCGATGAGTGTCTCCATGTGGGTTGGTCTGAGCTCACCACGTAGGAAGACTAGCCAACTAAACAAATCATATGACATCAATAAATTCACATACGTAATTCACAAGCAATTACGATGTTCAAGTGTGATATTTGAATTCATTCATCAAAAGGGGTCTTCATATTGAAACTATGTTTTAAGATCATCGTCTTCACCTTGGCACTAAATTAGAAATTGTTAAGCCATTGACAGAGCAATTAAGAGAATCAATTTCATAGTTATCAGTAGTATATCTTCCCACCAACATAGCTGGTCTTCCTGGTTCTGCTAAAGCCATACTTTCACTTCTAAGCATTACTACCACATCTGACATTGTTGGCCTTTCATTTGCATCTTCTTGTACACACAACAACCCTATATGAATGTACCTAAGAAATTCATCTGAGCAGCTCAAATTAAATGCCGAATCGATCAAATCTGACCCTCTTCCCATGTTCCATAATGTCCTTACCTACGTGGGCAACACGAATATCAATCAATAAGAAATATTATTTCATAGCATAATTATACATGTATATATGTATGCATATGTATATATATATTGCTCGGTGAACATACATATGCTTGGAGACTTGGAGCGAGTTTTGTTAAATGAAAGCCGGTATTCTTTTTCCCTGTCAAGATCTCGAGCAAGAGTACTCCGAAGCTAAATACGTCCGATTTAGTGGAATATAACCCCTCCATAGCGTACTCAGGAGACATGTACCCACTATTACAGAAAATTAGATATAAGTATGAGATGTATAAAAAAATCAAATCACAATCAGCTAGTAATTGTATCTTATTTGTTTGAAATAATCTTTAAACTTGACAAATCAATATTAATTTATTAGTAATCCTAATTTATTTATTTAAGAGGTAATTTAATTACGTAATCTAGAGTTACCAAGATAAATCAATCATAAGAAGGTAATTGAAAATACTTCCAACGTTATTTACATATATTTGCTATGAAACTATATACATACCAAACATAGCAATCCTAATTTTCCATACATTATTTTATATATTAACATGCACAATCAAGCATGCTTTTCTAATCATTTTAACTAAGACAATTTTGTAGAATAGATCAGTTTTGGGATGTAGTTTTAAGAAATAACATTATTTCGATAGTTTTAAGTAAATATCAGGTTTCCTAATCTGTCAATAATTTTTACTAAAATTACCATAATCTATATATGGTGTGTTTGGTGATTTTTTGGACATATCAAAAGTATATAGATGATATTCTAATTTAAAATATGCTATAATTAAGGATGTAATTAATGCTCAAAATTTGAAATTTGAAATACATAATATATATATATATATATATATGGTGTGTTTGATGATTTTTCGGGTATATTAAATGTATATAGATGATATACCAATTTAAAAGATGCTACAATTAAGGATATAATTAATGCTCAAAATTTGAAATTTGAAATACATAATCTATATATGACGTATTTGATGATTTTTTGAGTATATCTGAAATATATAGATTATATACTGATTTAAAATATGCTAGAATTAAAGATGTAATTAATGCTCAAAATTTGAAGTTTAAAATACCTAATCTATATATGGTGTGTTTGATGATTTTTCGAGTATATTAGAGATATGTAGATGATATACCAATTTAAAATATATTAGAATTAATGATGTAATTAATGCTCAAAATTTAAAATTTGAAAAACCTAATCTACATATGATGTGTTTGATGATTTTTCGGGTATAACTAAGGTAAATAGATGATATACCGATTTGAAATATATTACAATTATAGATGTAATTAATGCTCAAAATTTAAATTTTGAAATACATAATCTATATATGGTGTGTTTGATGATTTTTCGAGTATACCAGAGGTATATAGATGGTTTGATGGTTTTTCGAGTATACCAGATGTATATAGATGATACACTGATTTGAAAGATGTTAGAATTAATGATGTAATTAATGCTCAAAATTTGAAATTAGATTTACCATAACCGTTCAACAAGAAACATACTGATTTACAATAACAATTCAATATTTAAAATTTGATATACTGATGGTTTTTCAAGTATATCAGATGTATTGATAATATCATTAATTCAAAAGAAGATTTTCATAATAAACTTTAACTGATATTAAGGAAAATATAATAAATTATTAATTATCCCCTAATTTAATTAAAAAATTAATAAAATAACATTTGAATTAGAAATTATTAATTACCGGTAAGTTGAAAGAGTCCATCAAATTAGATTACGAAATCTATATATTTAAGGTTAAAATCGTCAAACTATAATTTTGTCGACAGATGATTGATGACGTGGTAAGAAAAATTGTATATTTACTTAAAATTTGAAGAAAATGATTATTTTTTAAATTAACTTTCAAAACTTATTTATTTGATGCAATTATTTATTGAACTACCATTTTAACTATAGATTTCACATATCAACCAGCTCATCATAAAAGGTTAAATGTACTTACTAAGTGCCAACAATTGTTGCAGTATTTGCTTCTCCTTCAGTTCCTGCAAAGATCCTCGCCATCCCAAAGTCTGAGATTTTCGGGTTCATGTCATGATCCAACAACACATTACTAGCTTTTAGGTCCCGATGAATGATTCTAAGCCGAGAGTCTTCGTGAAGATATAGAATTCCCCGTGCAATTCCGTGTATGATATTTAAACGTTTACTCCAACTGAGTTGCGCACGTCTTTTAGGGTCTAAAACAGAAATTTGAATTGGTTTTCCAGGCTGAGAAAACAACATAAAGGAAACTACGGAAGCACCAAAACATAGTATAAGTAAAGAGTAGAAATTACCAAAGAGAAAGACATCTAGGCTGCAATTAGGCATGAACTCATAGACAAGAAGCTTTTCTTCTCTATCAACACAAAAGCCTAAAAGTCTTACTAGATTTTTGTGTTGAAGTTTCATAATTAGTAGAACTTCATTTATGAATTCCTCCGCTCCTTGCTCTGAACAGCTTGATAGCCTCTTGATTGCCACTTCTTGACCATCTCTCAAGACTCCCTTTTCAAATTTCATTTCATAACAAAAATCAAACTTGAATTTTGAAAAGAAAAAAAAGCCCATTTTAATTATTTTATTTAAAGCATCACCACCTTATAAACAGGACCAAAACCTCCTTGTCCAAGCCTATTTGATTCAGAAAAGTTGTTAGTAGCAGCATGTATAGCTGCCAAATCAATATAGGGAAATTGCTCATATCTCTCTTGAAGATTCTGAATTCGGAGCGCTGTCGTGTTCGGATCACTGATACTACTCGAAATCTCTTCCTTCCCTAACAGTAATAAGCATAAATGAAAATCAGATGCTGGATATAGAAATTTTAATTCAACTTCTTATTTAATACTATGTAAATTGTGATACACGCAAGAAATAGTAATTAGCATAGCAATTTTAATTCAACATCTTAATACAATCCTCACCTTCTCCCTTTTTCTTCCTAATTGCAAGACAATAAGCAGAACCCAACAGTGTAATAGCCAGGCAAACCGAAACAATTACGACCATTATCCATTTCTTCCGTGTACCTGTTGTAATATCACAATAATCAATCTTTCTTTTTCATCTACAATTATCATAACAAATTATGTGATATAAAATTACTTACGACCCGTAAGTGCGTCACCGGGACTGGGAAGCTCCGATGCATTCCCGTAAAAATTGTACAATTCATACCTCAGATAACAACTACGACTAAGAAGACGAGCACCGATAGAGAAATAGCAGCAATCCAAAATATCAGTAATAGCAACTTGAAGGCACTTGTTACAGCTCTCAGCAGACAAGTCATTTGTGCATTGAACTAAAGCATATATAGTTTTATCCAGAAAGGGTACTTCTCCGGTGGCATACATATTGGCCGGAACGTTAAAAGCCGCCTTCTCGGTGAGGTCACTCAACGTTGATTTCACTGCAGCCTTAAACTCCTCAGGTTGAAAAATATTCTGAACATTGTCTTTGTTGATGTTTCCCCTTACGTCCAATTGGCTGAAGAAATCCCAGTTTGCGTATCTGCTGAATTAATTAAAATAAAAAGAATTTGTTGAAGAGTGTTTTTTATCAATATAAATTTGTCCGTGAATTTTTTTACCGATATAATTTTTTTTATTAATCAAATAAATAAATTTGTTGAAGATTTTTTTGACAAGAAATGACAATTAATTCAAATATAATTCATCATTAACCCAGCAGCTTAAGATTTTTTAGATAATTGATAATTTATCATATTATTAGAGCGGTGTTTCTAACTTTAAATCTCCCATCACCAATATTTCTTTCTCATTTAAATTTAATTATCCAAGTGTTGGGTTCATTAAAAAAAATTAATTTCAGACTTAAAAATGAAGAGGAGTGCTGAAAAAAATTGATTCAAATATAATAATTCGTCACTAATTCAAAAACTTAAGATTTTGAGATAATTGATAATTTAATAATACCGTAATTGGCAGGCTTCTTCCCAAACAACCGCCTCTGAATTGTTGAGGCATAGCTTCAAGATGTCTTGTGAAGCAGTGGTTATGCAATTGCTGCAGCCTTCTGCTGTAACATAGTTATAGCACATGTAGAGAGCATAAGCTGTGTTCTTGCCATTTCCCATTGAAGTATTGTGGAAATTTGAAACAGAAGCATTTGAGGGTAAATAAATAAGTAGATTTTCAAGGTTGTTTCGGAATAGACTGTTTTCTTTGTAAAAACTTGTGTTTGAACAGATTTCATAGGGTGGATCGGCAAAGGCAGAGTTGAAGAGGAGGATGAAGAGAAGAAAGTTGAGGGAAGGATTCATCTCTTGGCAATAATGGAAAAACAAGACTTTGTGGGACTTGTTTAAGCTATGAATCAGTGGGGTCATTGTAATTTTCTGGGGAAGTTCTTGAGCAAAGCAGTACATGACTTCAAATAGTCAACCTTTTATTTATAATGCAAATAGCATAAATTACACTATTAAATTTAAATTAGAAAAAATTATCAATTTGTCCAAGTTACCTCATTTTTCAAGTTAGCCATTGTATTTTAAAAAAATTCAATTCATACTGTCTGATTTTTTAATTTAGCCATCACAGTTTTAAAAAGTCTCAATTTCATCATCTAACTTTAGATAATGTTTCAATTTAATCATTCTGTCAGTGAAATTAAACAGTTTTACGCACGCACGCGGCATATTATGTGCACATGTGACCTATGTGGGACCCATAAATTATACAATAAATAAAAAATAACATTTTTTCTCATCCACCTCGTCACCTAATCAAAAAGACATAGTTGTTATTAAATTATACTTATCTCATTTCTTCTTCCTCATTATCCACATGAACAACCTTTTTTTCAAAGAGAATGGGTGTAAAAGAGCATACCCCAGGGTAAAGCAAAACAACCACAATAGGAGAAAGAAACAATAGGTGTATCAGGATATCCCAGGTAGGTTGACACCTCCTTAGCACCCATAGACTAGACTCGTTAAAACTTTTAGTGGAAAAAACTTCAATGGGGAAAACCCATAAAAGAAAAAAGAGTACTAGCCAAAGAAAGCAAAAGACAAAAAAAAACATTAGACAAGAAAATAAAACACATCCTTAAAACTAGTATCATTAGAACGAAGAACCGCCATGGACGGTGATATGCTACCTAGACTAGCACAATTATGAGCTTCTGAGTTCTTATCTCTCCGACAGTAAGCAAACGAAACAACCTCCAAAGAGCTCGAAACTTGAATAATATCAACGATCTGAGGCGTAATATCATGAGCCCTAAAATTCTTCTCCTTCAAAGCATTGATGAGATTTAGAGAATCTGCGAAAATAATCAGTCTGCCTACCTGAAGTCGAATACATTTCTCTATTGCCTAGAACACAACCTCAGCTTCAGCCAAAATGACACTAGGAATATCAGTAATCTACTTCGAGCCTGCAGCAAAAATAGATCCATCTGGATCCCATAAGCAGCAACCCGGATCTGCAATGCCATCGGAATCATTCCACACCGCGTTAGAATGCAATCTCCAAAACCTTTGGTCATAAACAGAAGGAGCAGATGGAAAATGGGAACGAGCTAATTAAAATCATCACTTTTAGCCTCTCTAAAACCGTCTAAGTGCTTCCTAGATTGAAAAATAGCATCCATGGGGTTTATAAGACAATCCTCAAAACAGATACAGTTTCTACTCTTCGAAATTCTCCATAATCCAAAAATCAACCACTAAATAAGAAAAGTAGAATCCTCAACAAATTTTAACTTGTCCATCATAGAAAGCTAGACTTCTGTAAAACTACTCCCCTTTAGATTACAAGATCTTAAATTCAAAGGACTAACAAACCAGAATCTTGTAGCAAAATTGCAGTGAAAAAACAAATGGACCAAGCTTCATTCTTCAGTATTACAGAACGAGCAATCTTTAACAATATGCATCCTCTTTTAACTAGGTTAGATTTGCAAGCAAGGAAATTATTCAAGCATCTCCCAATAAAATCTTTAAGCTTAGGAGGCATTGGAAGTCTCCAAACTTGTTTCCATAAACCTCTACTAAGGTTGCAACTGCTAGCTTCATCACTACTGCTCTTGTTTCAACATACCATTCCTTTGAAGATAGCAAGCTATATGATATCTCGATTTAATAATATAACCAACCTGAGGGAGAATGATGCCACACTATAGTACCTGACCTGCTAAGTCTACTAACAGCAATCCTCAAAATAGGTCGAACATCCTCCTGACAAAAAATCTCCTCAATCAGCCTAGTGCTCCACCCGGATCCATCATGGTTAAAAAGCTCCCTAACGAGAGAGACTGTAGGTTTGTTAGGAATAATAACTTTAAAAGTATGGGGTTTGGGAATCCACCCATCCTTCCAAATTTTAATTTTCCTGCCTTCACCAGCGCACCATCTAATAATATGGGTTAACAACATCCTTCCTTCCAATAAGCTTCTCCATCCCTAAGAAGGACGTCTACCAATTTTAACATTCATAAACTCACCATCCTTAAAATATTTGCTTTGAGGAAATTATGGAGTAACGTCTCAGGGTTAGACACCAATCTTAAGCCTTGCTTAGCAAGTAAAGCAATAGTAAAAGCTACCAAATCTCTGAAACCCAACCCTCCTTCCAGTTTACTTTTAGTCAGCTTCCCCCAAGCACCCCAATGGATCTCGGCTTTGCAAGGGGAAGAATTCCACCAAAAGTTAGCTATATGGCTACATATTTTCTTGCACATGGTAACATAGATCTTTAAACACGACATAGTATAATTCATAATCACCAAAGCTACAGACTTGATAAGAACTTCTCTTCCAGCAGGTGAAAGAAAACGTTTTGACCACCCTGAGATCCGACTACTAATTTTACCCATCATACCTCTGAAAATTTGAGTTTTAGAAAGCCCAAAATCAGAATCGATACCCAGGTATTTCTCCAATGATTTTGCCTGCTTCATCCCTACAACATTAGCAAGATGATCTTGTACAACCTGGGAGATGTTGTTACTGAACACAATCGAAATCTTATGCAAATTGATAACCTGACCCGAAGCTTCTCCATACCGACTAAGAATACCACACACTACTTGAATCTCATTTTTTGATGCTTTACAGAAAAATAAGGAATCATCTACAAAGAAGAGATGAGAAATAGCTGGCCCGGATTGAGAATAACAAAAATTGGAGACCAATTTCTTACTGTTAGCTTGATTCAACATGCGTGAAGAGGTTCAACGCACATTATAAAGAGAAAGGGTGATAGTGGGTCACCCTGTCTCAACCCCTTACTAGGACTGAAAGAATTGCTCAAATCATCGTTAACCTTAATACTGTAAGAAACTGATGAAATACAAGAATAAATCCAACAACACCATTTTTCAAAGAACCCCATCTTTTACATGACAACGATCACAAAATTCCATTTCACCCTATCATATGCTTTATATATATATCGATTTTGACAGCAGCATCTCCCTGTTTCCCTCTTTTTTATGCGCATAGAGTGTAAATTTTCATGAGCAATCAAAATATTATCAACAATATGTCTACCGGGAACAAACACACTTTGACACTCTCCTATAATATTACTAATAATACGTCTGAGCCTGTTTGTTAGGATTTTAGCAATAATCTTATTGGAAATATTACAAAGGCTAATAGGGCGTAACTAGGTCATATTATGAGGACATTGCAAATTAAGAATTAAAGTGACGTGCTTAGGGTTAATACCATGCGATAAAATATAGGAATTAAAAATTCACGTACCATACGAATGACATCCAGCTTGATAATCTCCTAATTATTACGGATAAATGTTGTTGTAAAACCATTGGGCCCGGGGCTTTAGAAAGATTAATATTATGAATAGCTTCATAAATTTCTTTGTTTGAAACTTCGTTGTCCAGCATGATGATATTTTCACTGTTCAGTTTGGGATTCATCTCATCCAACGCATCCTCAAAGCTGAACGGATTTGGGATGGTGGACTTTAAAAGAGTTTGGAAATAATTAAGAGCAATCCACTGAATCGACGGGCATTTGTACGCCAATTTTTGAACTCATTCTTTAAACCATGAATCTTGTTGTTCTTACGACGGGTTTTCACCTTAGCATGGAAAAATGAAGTATCCTTGTCGCCATTTTGGAGCCATAGGACGTGAGAACGATCCTTCTAATAAATTTCTTCCTGAACCGCAACTTCTTTAAGTTGGCTTTCTAAATGCCGAATCTCACTAAAATCAGTAACTTTATTCGAATAAGCAGCTTCAATTTTCCCATGGAGCTCCTTCATTAAGACTTTGGAGTTGGCTTGATTGTTGACTTTCCTCCATTTTATAAGACCACTTCTGACTCTACCCAACTTTCCCATAAAATAATCTAGACACAACGACTCTCCATCCTCCTTCCAAGAATTATGAATCAAATTCTTGGTCTCCTCAAAGTTTAGAACCAACGCCTATCATATTTGAAGTGGTGTCTAGTAACAATGTTAAATGACCAGAACCGTTAGAAATGAGGTGATGGACTTTTGCTGCTTCATAATAATCAATCCATTTTGAGTGCACCATGCACCTATCTAATCTCTCTTTGATGAGAGTCGGATAATTGCGCTTATTCACCCACGTATACGGAGGATCAATATATCCCAAATCCGAAAGATTGCATTGCTTCGCAAAATTTGGAAGAATTTGCAAACTATTAGGGTCCCTATCATTTCCTCCAAATTTCTCAACAACTCTCATCAGATCATTAAAGTCTCCCATCACAACATAAATATCTCCCGAGGAATGAACCCGATGTCCAATAATCTTGAGTTGTTTAACCCGCTCATCAACATTATAGTTGAGATAGACCACAAAAAGCCTCCAATAGGAATTCTTATCTGCATAAAAAATTTTAACTTCAATGAAAAAAATTTCATATTTGAGCAATTTCACCATATCATCCTCCCTCTAGGAAAAAGCTAAACCTCCTCTAAAACCTTTCGGATCAACAATAAGAGAACCTGACACTCCTACTAACCTCTCAAATCTCTCTACCACCTTTTGTTTATTCTTTGTCTCAAGCAAGAGTACAAAATCTGGAAAATGGGTGTAAACTAACCCTCGCAAAGAGGAAATTGTCAGAGGGTTTTCCACACCCTGACAATTCTATCCCTGGATCCTCATTGATCACATTGGGGACAATTGGGGTCGGGTACCTCCACCCTTATTTCAATCAGAATCCACGACTTTAGGGAGTCCTTTTATTTATTTTTTCTATAGAGCTGCCTACTTCACAGTGGTTGGAATTAGTTTGGTTCTCTTCTAATTTATGTTTGAAGTTTTGCTTGGGAGCTAGAACAATTCCATGCATCACCTTACAATTCTGGCCGAACCCGCATTACTTCTTCTCACAATTCTCGCATAAGACTTAGCCTTTAAAGGCTTTTGGGCCATTTTTTCAATTGTAGGTCCCAAATTAAAAAGGGTCTTCAGAATTAATATTCAACCCACATGTTCTCACATGTACCTTCACCATGCTATTATGATCCTTAGTTGCCACCTCATCCCTTTCTTCAATACACATCCTCTCATTCACATTCACTTCGTGCGCCACCTCCTCTCCATCATCATGAGATTTTTGGCCAGAGATGGGAATTTTATCGAATCTTCCTACTTATGAAGATTTCCTTCCACGATCCCTTGATTTACTCTCACAATATGATCGTAATCAGCCGTTTTGTTATGTTGTTAAGGAAATTTCAGATTTTCCTTCTTATTATCCGGCGTTTTTTCCTTAATCGAAGCATCAGATGTCTGATCAGATTCTTCAGTTTCCATTTCACTGTGACCGGACTGAGACCTCCGTTCTAATATAATCAGTGGCGAACGTCTGAAAGAAAATCGATTGCCCCCTCTTGGCCCCCAACCTCTCCGCTGATTAAATGTTGTGGCTCTCAACCATTCACCAAACCCATCGTCTGATGATTTTCTAGCTCTCTTCTCCTTCAATTTAGACACACAGAAAGAGGCTTCATGCCCGATTATTTCACAATGGAAACATAACCTCGACAATCTTTCTTATTTGCATTTAACCCAGACTTTTGAGCCAATAGAAAACACCTCTAATAAGAGGTTGATTGATGTTTAACTCCACCTTGATTCTGATATATTTATATGTTCAACGCCATCTTTATTCATGCCCACTTCTACATCTAAGATTGTGCCAATATCCTGGCCGCTAAGGTTCCCAATGTTTCATCCATATCGCCTTTTAAGTGCCTCATCGCCTTCCACCACATCATTAGAAGAGACAATATTATAGTCTTCGATAGTGGTGGTTGTTGGGTCTGAGCTTGTTCATGCGGTTCTTCTCTGATGGGTAATGGTGTTGGGAGAGAGAGAATTGGGGAAGATAAAGAATTGTGAATTACTCTAATCAAAATGATATCGTTTTGATTAGGTGATATAACTTTAGTCAAAACAGTTTCGCCTTTTATTAGGTGATGAGATGGAGGACGAGAGAGGAATGATTTTTTTTATTGAATGCGTGTATTTTAGGTCCTCACAGGTGTCACATATGCACATAACGTGTCACGTGCGCAAAACCGTCTAATTTCACTAACAGATGATGATAGAATGACTAAATTAAACTGTTGTCTAAAATTGGAGGATGGAATTTTTTTTTTTAAATACGAGTTAATTAAAAAATAAAATAAATTATGATGATCAAATTGATAATTTTTTCTTTAAATTAACACCTATTTAATTGCTACTTACCACAACTCTTTTTCTTTTGGTGTCCTTAGTGTTTTAATGTGGAAATTCAAGTCTTTGTCTTATTCATGTCTCTCACTGTCTCTTGATAAAAAAAAACAATATTTTTCAGCTTAAAAGAAAAAGAAAATTGTCTTAAATCTCTTCACACTACCGAATCTTGAAGGATTTGCTCCCAAAAAAAGTACAGGTTAAAATTTGCTTTAATAGCTCTCTTAAATTGTTGGCTAATGTACGAGTAGTTGAGATGTAATAAATCACTAATAGGACATTCTGGGAGGTCGTCATACATGATTAAATTAAGAGTTACAATATTTTGTTATGGATTGGATGCAAAGGTTGGAAAAATGCTATGGATTCAATGGTCATTTTTCTTCAGTTAATGAAGAAAATTTGGCAAGATTCGAACGTTGTTTCCTCTAATATTTTATTTTATTTTTTATTTTTATTTTTTCTAGTAGATTGATCCATTGACCTTGACTAAATAATTCTGCTATCATAATCGATGGCCGTGTGCTAAGAACAGAAAAATGGCTAGGGTCATCGTTTCCCTTTGATATACGTTAGGGTCATCGCAAGACGCAAAAAAAAAAAGACAGAATTATTGAATATTTGTTTCTTTTCAAAGAGGAATTACTTAAAAGAGATTCAGTCGAATGAAGTTCTTAGTTTGTTAAAAAAATAATAATAATGAAGTTGTTAAGAATAGCAGAGAGATCTAATGATTTTTTTTAAACCAGACCTATGATTTGATAAACCCCCAATTTGCATATAATTTGTAATTTGTAACAGAAAAAAATATCTCACAAGAGATATGAGTGACTTGTAAAATCTTAATTTATTATAATTTGTACCATATAATTCAAGTCATTTGATATCTATCATACACCATTTTAATAATTTCAGATTGATCTTCTATTCTTCTGGGTCAACCCACTTGGCCAACTGTTCGGGCACAGAGCATATCGATCCGAAACAAGAACGATAAATATGTCTATAGATCGGGTGGTTCAGAGAAGCTAACAATGACTTACATCTAGATAAGATAGCTCCAAGCTTAGAAAAAATTTCAGATTCACTGTTGATAGCTTGTATGAACTCCAAAGAGTCCGATTCAACTTGATGAATAAGAGTACCTCATGACACAGCCAGTGATTAACCTGCTGGAAAATGGTTTTGATATTACATTAATTGAGCAGTTATAACTAAGATAGAATGAATTCGGTTCCAAAATTCTCTAATTGATTTAACTACGTATTTATTATCAGTTGATAGAATAACGTGATTCATATTTTTATCAAAAACTAATATTGTTGAATAAGAAATTATCTATTACGATGTCTACTCGATAGTGTCTTTGTGACTTTTGGTGGCAATCATTATAAAATGAGATAACCATTCAAGTTGTGCCAGCCATTACAAAAAGAGACAACCATTCGTTACGAAAATGGACAATCATTCAATGGCTATAAATACATTGGTGTGACCAAATGGAGAGCACCTTTGACATTCTCTATTTTAAAAAAATTAAACTCTTTTATTCTTTCTTCTTTGCATTACCATTAGTCATTCACTTTCGGTTTGATCACAAGACATAAGTTGGTTCGCTAGTTCTTGTGCGAGTATAGTGCTTCTTCCGTGGGAACGAAATCTGTTTTATCTTGAGAGACGATTGTTTACGCGCCTTAAGCACCGTAGATGGAGCAAATTCATTTTAAAGAGACATCGTGAATTTTTTGGACTCAGATTTAAATTCTAAATTTCGAATTTGCATTAATCTGTTCTGTAGATTATTTTCTACTCACTTAATTGTTTGGTTTTTTCTTATTGTTACAGTGAACTTTCTGGCATATTTATCCTACAATCGTAAGACGAATTTGTTTCTGTTGCTTTGATCATGCTCACTGTATTGTGTTTAATTTTTATATTATTCAATTCTGTTTTCAAAGTGTTTTGGTTAGTCTTTACAGAAATCGGTTTTAAGCTTTTTCTAGCTTTATAATTTGAGTGTGCCGTTTGTCTTCGTGAATTGGTACTTAACAAGTTCTGCGTATCGTGCTTTTAGATTGTGGTCTCTCTGCATGTTCAATCCTTTTCTCTGTTTTTGGTGAATACCAGAATTAGTGGGTTTTAACTATTCCTTCTTAGCTATTAGAAGTCCATTTCTTTTTAATTTCTTCGGTCTCTTTTTTAAATCTGTTTCAAAATTGGTTTCAAAATTGTTTAGTGCATACTCCATTCTGTGATTCGTTTTGGGGTATTATTCACTTTCAATTTTGTAATACCTTTATGCTGTATTCTCTTGATTTCATTTGGGGCTGTGCAATTTTCATACTGTTTGGGTGGCTCGCTGTTTTTTTTTATTGAAGTTTTCTTGTATTATTTTTTGCTTTCTGTGGCTTAGGATCCGCAGCTTTTTTACACAACAAGATTTGGGTTTTGATTCTGTCTAGTATTTAAGCCTTTGTAGAGTTGGTTTATTTTATTTAGCACTTACGTGTTTCTGTTTATCTCTTAATCTGAGACTTTCAATTCACTGTTTTGATTGAAAATTTTCTGTTTTTGTAATACAAAATGGCATCACCTAGTAATACCATTCCTAATATGAGTATTAGCGATATAAATCATGAGAAAAAGTCTGAAAAATTCAATAGTTCAGATTTCAAACGTTGGCAACAAAAAATATTATTTTATCTTACGATATTGAATTTGGGTAAGTTTCTTAAAGAATAAGCGCCTGTTTTATCAGTGGGAGAAACTGATAAAGAGAAAGTGGCTGCTTTAGATGCATGGAAACATGCCAATTTCTTGTGTAGAAATTACATCATCAATGGACTTGACAATACATTGTATAATGTATATTGTCCGATAGACAATGCAAAAGGTCTATGGGAGTCTTTGGACAAGAAATACAAGACCGAAGATGCCGGTATGAAGAAATTCATAGTCGGTAGATTTTTGGAATTTGATATGATCGATTCAAAGATTGTTATTAGTCAAGTACAAGAACTTCAAGTTATTTTTCATGATATTCATGCTGAGGGTATGTCTCTCAATGAATCTTTCCAAGTAGCTGCAATTATTGAAAAATTACCTCCCTCTTGGAAAGATTTTAAGAATTATTTCAAGCATAAACGTAAAGAGATGACACTTGAAGAGCTTATAGTCTGTTTGAGAATTGAAGAGGATAATAGACTATCCGAGAAAAAGAGTGGTAGCCACCCTATGGTTTCTAAAGCTAACATCGTGGAAAATGGGGAAAAGACCAATAAAAAGAGGAAGCATTCTAGTGATGGTCCAAGTAAATGACATAATAATGCCCAGAAGTTCAAAGGCAAGTGCTACAATTGTGGTATACAAGGACATCTCTCTAAGGATTGTTGAAAGCCCAAGAACTTGAAAAGGAAGAACGCTCAAGCTAAAGTAACTGAAATGGACAAGCTATCTGATGGCATTGAAGATCTAATCTTGCTGCGGTTGTCTCCAAATGTCATATAGCAGGGAATCTTAAGAATGGTGGGTGGACACAGGTGCTACTCGTCACATTTGTGCAAACAAAGGAATGTTCACTACTTACACACCAGTGGAAAATGGAGAACAATTGTTCATGGGGAACTCTTCTATTTCTAATGTCGAAGGGAAAGGAAAAGTAATTTTGAAGATGGCTTCATGCAAGGAGCTTATCCTCAATGATGTGTTTCATGTGCCTGACATTCATATGTGATGGGATTTTCAAGAAGAATGTTATGACTATTGTACCACAATCTTCTGTTAATAATAATAAATGTTCTTCTACTTACTTGCTTGAGTCTTCTCATTTATGGCATGCTAGATTAGGACATGTAAACTTTAATTCTTTGAGGAGACTAAGTAGTATAAATCTTTTACCTAATTTCAAATTTGATGCCAACCATAAATGTGAGATTTGTGTGGAATCAAAGATGATAAGAGCACATTTTCATATTGTTGAAAGGTGTACTGAGCCTCTAGGGTTAATTCAATCTGACGTTTGTGATTTAAAGTTTGTGCAAACTAGATGTGGTAAAAAATATTTCAATTCATTTATAGAAGATTGCACTAGATATTGTTATGTGTATTTGCTACGAAGCAAAGATGAGGCAATTGAAGTATTTCGACACTATAAGAATGAAGTTGAGAATCGACTTAGCAAAAAGATAAAGTGATAAGGAGTGATAGAGGTGGTGAATATGATTCACCTTTTGAACAATTTTGTTCAGAACATGGAATCATTCAGCAAACTACTGCTCCTTACTCACCTCAATCAAATGGTGTTGCTGAACATAAAAATAGAACACTAAAGGAAATTATGAATGCTATGTTGATTATTTCTTAGGTTGTAACCTGATCAGAACTTGTGAGGGGAAGCCTTGTTTTCTGCTAATTATATTTTAAATAGAATACCTCACAAGAAAACACATAAAATACCTTATGAGTTATGGAAAGGTAGAAAGTCTACCTTTAAATACATAAAAGTGTGGGGGTGTTTAATAAAGGTTACGATTCCTAAACCTAAAAAGGTTAATATAGGTCCTAAAACCATTGATTGTGTGTTCATTAGTTATGCTAACAACAGTAGTATATTGATTCATTGTTTATAAATCTGAGATTCCTGACGTGCATGTTAATACAATAATACAATCAAAGAATGATGCATTCGTTGAGAATATAATTCCATATAATATGCCACAAGAGACAAGCTCACATAAAAGAAATCATGATGCTACGACTAGCATGGATCAAGAATCCATAAATGAGGAGGAACCAAGATATAGTAAGAGGGCAAGGACTGCAACATCCTTTGGATAAGATTTTCTAACATATTTGTTGGAAAATGAACCACAAACTTTCAAAGAAGCCATGTCTTCTTCTGAAGCTTTATATTGGAAAGAAGCTTTTATTGGTGAAATTGAATTCATTATGCAAAATCACACATGTGAATTGGATGATCTTCCAGCTAGAAATAAACCATTAGGGTGTAAGTGGACCTTTCAAAGAAAATTGAAAGCAGATAGATCAATAGATAAATATAAAGCATGACTTGTTGCTAAAGGCTACACAAAGAGAAGGACTAGATTATTTCGATACTTAGTCACCAGTTATAATAATCACATCCATTCGTTTGCTTCTTACTATAACATTGATGCATGGAATTGAGATTCATCAAATGGATGTTAAAACAACTTTCTTAAATGGCGAATTGGATGAAGAAATATATATGGAACAACCAGAAGGGTTCATTGCTCCAGGGCAAGAAAAGAAAGTTTATAGATTAGTCAAATCATTATATGATTTGAAACAGGCTCCGAAACAATGGAATGAAGAATTCAATAATGTGATGTTGTCGAATGGTTTTAAAATTAATGAGTGTGATAAATTTGTTTATGTAAGAAGCACTTAGAAAGGATATGCCATTGTATGTTTATATGTAGATGATATACTAATAATGGGTAGCAATCTAGAAATCATTAAATCTATTAAGCAATGTTAGCTAGTAGATTGGAAATGAAAGATATAGGTGTTGCAGATGTGATACTAGGAATTAAAATTTCTAGAATAGCTAATGGATTAATTTTGTCTCAGACACATTACATTGAGAAAATACTTGATAAGTTCAAGAAGTATAATATTAATCCAATAAAGACACTAGTGGATGTGAACCTTCAGCTAGTATCTAATACTGGTGAGAGCGTATCACCATTAGAATACTCTCATGTAATATGCAGTGTTGTTAGAATATGTCCATAAAGTAACGTGTAAGAAATATTTATTTGTATTTAGTTATTTCTCAAACATTAGTATTATTGAATACTTATGAATAAATTAATTTTTTTAAAATTAAAGTATGTTTGGAAATTACTCAAGTCCTTGAACTGTTTGGCAATACCTCGACTGTTGGGCTCGTAATTCAATTAAATTGGAGTTACGTGATTCACATATATGAAAATTCATGGTTGGATTGCGATAGCAACAATACCGCTTTATGATTTATTGATGGGTATGTGAATAATTTATCTTGGCCAGGTATTCAATGAATTAGGTCATTGATTAAGACTTGTGAATTGTATGAGACAATTCATTATTATGTCTTTCTTTTTCACAGTCAATAAATGAGTTAAGGAAATAATAACAATAGAGGTAAAATGATAATTTTATATTCTGCCATTGTTACTGATTTTCACGATGGATATTATATTGATCGTGAAAATAAAAAGGATTTATTTACACCAACAGAAAATGTAGCGGGCATGAATCGAGAGTTGATTCGGCATCAAACCTATAATGGAGTCGTACAATGTCAGGATTAAATAGTTTGGGAATTTATGAAGATAAATTCTCCGGTTATTTGAATCCTTAGCTTTGTTCATGTGGGTTCAAGTCTCAGCTATAGGTCATATGAACAGAAATAGAGAAACAAAATAAATTGGATCAAAACGTGTTTTGGTGCTAAGACATATTTCCTACACCTATATGTGATAGGTGATGTCACTTAATTAGTTAAATATGATTATATGTGTAGATACAGTATTTTGTCTGGTCCAATACTTTAAAATTATAAATTTTATTTTTTGGCTCATATACTAGTCTGAGACTATATGTATGATTTGAAAAATAGCCCAAAGTTTAAAAATAAGAAGAATTGTCCAATGACTAAAAAAATAAAAAAGAGCAAAATGAATAAAAATAAAAAGTGAAGCTTTAAGTTTGTCTATAAACAGAGGGGATGTATTCACTTGAAAGGGGGATTGTAGAGTGAGAAAGAGATGTGATTTTAAAGAGGAGAATGAAAGTTCTTGAGAGAGAAGGAGAGGTATCTTTTAGAGAGAGTGTGTGAGAAAATACGAGAGACTTTCTAAGAAAAAGAGAAAGAGAGTCTACATTTCTATTCATCTTTCATCTTCTTCCGTTCTTTTTGTTAAGGTAGTTTGAATTTTTTGCGCTTAGCTTACTATATATTTTGTTCATTATTTTTCATCATTTCTCTTCTTCATACTCATGTAGTTGATATTTATTTATTTTGTTTCTTTTTTCATACATAAGTTATTTATTCCTTTTTTATCATTTCTCCTACTTTTAATCTTAAGTTTTATTTTCATGCATTGATGATTTTTTTACAAGTTTAATAATGAGATGTCTTTGTCATCAACTCAATCAATGAGAATGATGATAAAGCTTTTGAGAAGTGTAAAATTAACTCAATGTGAATCAACACTTTAATGTGTTAAAACTGTACATTTGATGCAAAGATTCTCTGATAATTTCTCGCACATAAAAATGCATAAAATAGAAAGTAAAACATCTACACAAAATTATGTAAATATTTAAGCTTTATTTTTTTTGTTCTTTCAAGTTTTTTTTCATCATTTTTGTGACACATGTTTGAACTAGTTACCATTAATGATCATTCCTAGCAAAGAAGAAAGAAAGAAAAAAATGATAATTAGTGAACTAAGTATGTCAAAAACTAAAGGGTGTATTTATATCCCAAAAAATATTTTATTTTTATTTTTGTTCATCATTTTTATGAAACTTGTTTGAACTAGTTATCATCCATAATCATTTCTAGTAATGAAAAAATAAATGAAATAATGGTAATTAGTGAACTAAATAGTCCAAAATAAAAAGGAGAATATTTACTAATTACTATTTTTCTTTCATTCCATCATTAGTCATTAATAATCAAATAGCAAGGGGATGATTATGAGTGATAACTAATTCAAATAAATGTAAAAAATGGGTATATTCATGTCCCAAAATCTAAATTTTTTTCATCGATTTTATTTCAAATTTTTTCATCCTTTATTTATTATTATTATTATTGTTGTTGTTGTTTTATATTATTTTAAAAAAAGAAAAGAAAAAGCAACAAAGGAAGCAATAAAGGCTTCCACTATTGCACGGAAGAGCTGCTTTGTCGTAGCTTTCTGTCTTATTAAATATAAATATATATATATATATTAATTTTTTTCTTTTTAATTAATTTTATTTATCATAGTTTTTTTATTTTATGTTATATATATATATATATATATATATTAATTCTTTTCTTTTTATTTAATTTTATTTATCATAGTTTTTTTTTATTTTATGTCTTACATGTATTAGTTTTCATACATGCTTTACACATGATCCCAACTTCCCACATTTCTTATAATTTGAAATCCCACAATAATTTATCATTCTAACTTTATCTCTATTCATTTTTACTTCCTTTTTTGTAGTTATTAAAATTTTTTTTTACATCTTTATTTATGTAGCACTCTTATATTATTTTGTTTAAAATGTGATTATTGTCTCATTTCTCTATCATTAGAATTAATGTTTGAATATGTATGGATCTAATTTTTGTTAATTTCATTACTTAGTTTTTTTCTTTAAATTTAAAAATCCCGATGACTGATTTTGAGATTTTTGGGATATCAAATTTCTCAAACTACTGAAATGAGGAGTTATTTTTGGGAGACCGAGAAATAATGCTTTGATTTTAATATATATATATATATATAACAAAAAAATAATTTTTCAAATGTCTTTGTAACAACCATTAAGATTATTTATTTGTTCATTTTTATGATACAAAATGTACCAAATGGGACCTTAAAAAATGAATTTCTTTAAAATTTGTTTTAAAATAAAATTTCGATAGCATTTGATTAAATTCGGTAATCATTTTATAATGAATGTTGTGGGGGTGTTAATACATTCTTCACACACAAATGACTCTCAGATCAACTTTGAGTTTTCATAGACCAAAAGTTTTTATTTTAAAATTACGTGCCAATCACACCATAAAATGATTAGTGGCGACTCCAAATTTTTTTTTTCTCAAAAATTATTTTTTAATCGCCGCTCTGCGTCGCGTTCACGTTGCGATAATATGTAATGAAATTAATTAGTTTATTATTTTCTAATTATTAGATAATTAATAAATAAAAATTAATTAATTAATTAATTGATAATGATCAATTAAATCTATCAATTGGATTGATGAATCTCGATACAACTCGAATTCTAGGGAATATTACAATTTTCGGCAATTATGAATATTTTGAGGTGATTTTTTGGAAATTTAAAAATATATGGAAATATTTATAAATATCGAAAATCACATTTTATCAATATTCTAATAGTAATCTTATTGCAGATAGATCTTGTATGAGATACAGTTGCTTGTTAACAAAGCAAGGGAGAAAAAAAGTTGTCCTCTCCCTCTGAGTGACGGCCAAAAATTATATTGAAGGAGAAAATTTTCAATTTTTCTTCTTCAATCATTTTTAAAGCCCACACTCAAAATTCCTACACAAAATTCTCGTGAAATATATTTATGAAATTAATGGGTGGTTATTGGTGGACGAAATTTGCAAATCATTCTTGGAGTTCAAGAGCGTGATTCGGATCCCGAAACTTGAAGAATGCTCGTAAAAATTTCACCAGTTCAGAAATTCTTTTATACAAGGTATATGTGAAAAATTGTTTTTAACATTATCATCTTGTTTAATGTTGTATATGCATAAACGCACGTTGTTTAGTTTTAAGTTATTTAATTTGGTTAAATAAGTTAATTGGAATTTTTTTTTATATTCCGCCCGCGAACCGTTCGTGGTTCAAACTTATTTTTAATTAAATTTAAAATCAACCGATCCTAGCAAGTTTAATATATGCCATGAATATACTCAACCTGGCATAGCTTATGCTGTAAGTAAGTTAAGTCGTTATACGAGTAATCTTGGTTCAGATCATTGGAATGCCATTGTTAGAGTTTTAGGTATTAAAAACTTTGGGCTGCACTTTATGAGATATCCAGCTGTAATTGAAGGGTATAGTGATGCAAACTGGATATCAGATATAAAAAACTCTAAATCCACGAGTGAATATGTTTTTACTCTTGAAGGTGGAGCAGTATCTTGAAAATCTTCTTAGCAAACTTGTATTGCTAGGTCTACTATGAAATCTGTGTTCATATCATTAGACAAAGCTAGAGAAGAAGTAGAATGGCTTCGTAATTTCTTAGAAGATGTTCCAAATTGGCGAAAACCTATGACTACAATATTTATACATTGCGATAGCCAATCGGCAACAAGAAGAGCACATAATGAAATCTATAACGATAAGTCTCGACATATACGTCGGAGACATAATATTGTTAGGCAATTGCTCTCAAATGAAATTATTTCCGTTGACTACGTAATAGCAAAAGAAAATATAGCGCATCCGTTAACTAAAGGTTTGATACGAGAGCAAGTAGAGAGATCATCGAGGGAAATGGGCTTAAAGCCTTCAACTAATCAAGAGTCGCCATAATGGCAACCCAACCTTGTTGATTGGAGATCCCAAGATCGAGGTTCAAATGGACAACCGAACTAGGTTAGTGACATAGTATGCAATGAGGAGATATTTTCTCTTATCCATTCTTATGATGAGACAGTGCACATCTGTCGCGAGAAATAAGATAAATTGCTTTTTTAATGATTTCTATAGCTTTTACATATACAACTAGAGTATAGCATGATACTTTTCATGGAAATCACCCATGTGAGTATGAAGAGGGCCGCTTTTATGAGAATTTCTAAGCTTAATTCTCTAAAACACTCATGAAACCAGGTGGTGTTCAAGGACAAAATGAACACAAACATAAGAACCAACTGTGTTCGAAGGGGAACTGTGTGAATTTCATTGTCTTGGTTTACAGAAAAAGCTGACAGTTCAAAGACATCAAGTCTACTGATTAGCCAATAAATCTGATATAATCTTACTATGGAAAGTTCAAAGTCTTTGGCTACTATTCCTGATGCAGCTACTCTTCATTTGTAATCAAACTAATGTTTCATCATATTTTCATATGCACATCTATAAGCAAGCCAATTTTCATTCATGTAGGGGATTGTTGGAAAATGATTTTGACATTGCATTAATTGAGCAGTTTTAACTAAGATAGAATGAGCTCTAATTCCAGAATTCTCTAATTGATGTAGCTACCTGTTCACTCTCAGTTGATAGAATAACGTGATTTATATTGTTTTTCAAAAACTATTATCGTTGAATGAGAAATTATATATTATGGTGTCCACTCGATCATGTCTTTGTGACTTTTGGTGGTAACCATTATGAAATGGGACAACCATTCATTACGAAAAGAGACAATCATTCATGGCTATAAATACATTGGTGTAACCAAATGGAGAGCATCTTTGACATTCCACATTTTGAAAAAAATTAAACTCTCGTACTCTTTCTTCTTTGCATTACCATTAGTCATTCACTTTCAGTTTGATTACAAGACTTAAGTTGGTTCGCCAGTTCTTGTGCGAGTGTAGTGCTTCTTCTAGGAGGACAAAGTCTGTTTTATCCTTGGAGACTATTGGTTATGCGTCTTAAGCACCATAGATGGAGTAAATTCGTCCTAAGGAGACATCGTGAATTCGTTGGACTCAAACTTGAATTCTAGACTTCTTATCTGCATTATTCGGTCTTATAAGTTATTTTCTACTCAATTAATTGTTTGGTTTTTTCTTATAGTTACATTAAACTTTCTGGCATATTTATCCTACAAAACCTTCTAACAGTGCCAAAGCTTCACTTATAAGAGGAGAATCACCCCTTCGTGCTGTTGGAGAAAGCTCCAATCACCAAGCCGTTGCAGTCTCAGACTAGTCCCCCACCTCAACTCCTCCGCAAACCAATTGAGCCATCAACGTTCAGTTTCAAATGGCCATGGATTGGTCTTGTCCAGGCCTTTGTTGATGGGTATAGGACTTTTCAGGGAGAGTAATAGAATTCACCTTGTTATATTCAATAAGGTGGTTGTCCACCCAAGAAGAGATATCCAAATTCAGCGTATTTGAGCGAGAGCAATTATTTCAAAAAAAAAAAACCACAGGCCCCAGCATTAAACCACCATTCTAGTCAAGGACTGACTATCAAGATAAGAGAAATTATAGGAGATAAAATCCCACATTGCTCCCTTCTGTAGGTACTTCGAGACGTAGCCAGGCAAGGACTCCTTCCTCCAAACTTCCTTCACCAAATGGCAGAAAAATAGGGCGAGATGGATAGATACCCGAGCTCTAAAAAATTTGCAGTTCCCACTTGGGACACACTTTCCTCTGATTTAGATTTAGGCTTGTTGGAATCGAAATCCAGGGAAGCAAGAGATAAAAGTTCTTTACTTTATTCAGGATGGGCAAAGACCAAAATCTTTTCCACCACCAAAAGCCTAACTTATTAGATGAAGAACCTATATCTGACCAAAGGGACATTCCCAGTATATACTCTCTCTTAAACCGAGTATTTACATTGATTTTCCTAGTGCCAACAGATAGAGTCCATCCCGCCTGATTTAAAACCAGAATAGTCATAGCTAAGGCAACATCTTCTAGAGATAGGTGTTGGTTAGGGCTTTAATATTCCAACTCCCATTTTGCACCAAATCCCAGATTTTTAGGTCTAAAGCCACATTAGTACCTCCGGTAATTGGCAGGAAAGACATGGGTCACGGGAGCCAAGGGTCTTGAAAGACCCTCACCGATTCCCTATTCCCAATCCTCCAACGAACACCTTTAAGGAATAATTCCCTCCCCCACATAATGCTTCTCCACAGGTAAGATCATTTTTTCTTTATTCCACAAGACAAGAAATTTGACGAAGGAAAATACTTAGCTTTTAGGGGTCGAGCCATTAAACTGTTAGGCCACTAAACTATATGCCAGCATTGATAGTTAGGAGGCCTTTGTGAAAAGTCTCTAAAGATAAAAACCCCATCCCACCCCTATGCTTTGGATTAGACAGAAATTCCCAAGCATGCTAGTGCATCTTCCTTTTGCTGATTGAGGATCCCCACCAAAATAAGGCCATCTCGGCACTTAGATCATTGCAGAAACTTTAGGGAAGACATTCATTGAATACATTTCAGAAGGCTTAAACTACATACTTTATCAACACTTCCTTACACCTACGGATGATTCTCCCTTCAATTGCTTAATAGATTCCTGACTTCTGACATAATAAAGTTGAAAAAAACTTTTGTTAGGTCCTGTGAATAATGGCAACCCTAAGTACTACTTGTGGCAAGACATAATTCGTATATTAAGACTGTCTACCAATGCAACCTTGACATCAAGGACATAATTCGTATATTAAGACTTCTGAAAATCTATAACTTATCCAGAAGCTAATGCATAACCAGCTAAATCTGGTTAACTGTGGAGAAATTGGCATGGTCAGTTTTGCAAAAGGTGTTGGATCGCTTCAGTATGCGAAACTCCAAGAAAGGTTTCTTCATTTTAGAGATGGAGTCAGCCTCTCCAAAGAGCACTCTCCCAAGACTCCTCAGGAAGAGGAAAACATGAGAAAGATTCACAATACTTCAATTGTAGGAAGTCTCATATATGTGATGCTTTGCACTAGGCAGACATTTGCTATGTCGTGGACGTGGCGAGTCGTTTCCAATCTAATCCTGGAATTGAGCATTGGAATGTTGTCAAACATATCCTTAAGTTAGGAGAACAAGGAATTACATGCTTGTGTATTTAGGCAGTGACTTGAATATGAAAATGTATACTGATTCGAATTTCCAAGCTGATAAGGATTCCAGGAGGTCCATTTCAGGATTGGTGTTCATCCTGAATGGTAGAGCAGTTGTAGGGAGAAGTATCAAGCAAACTTGCATTACTGATTCTACAATGGAAGCTGAATATGTGGTAGCTTGTAAAGCTGCAAACGAGGCTGTATGACTTAGGAATTTGTTGAAGACTCTGGAAGTTGTTACAGACGCTAACAAGCCCATGACACTTTATTGTGATAATAGTGGGGCTATAGCGAATTGTAAGTAACCTAGAAGCTATAAGAGATCCAAACACAGAATGTAAATATCACCTGATTAGAGAAATTGTTCAACGTGGAGACGTTATGGTTACACATATTTCGACAGACGACAACCTGGCAGATCCATTCACGAAGTCTTTAAGCAGTAAAGTTTTTTATGGTCATCTGGAAGGCTTGGGAATAAGAGATTGTAAACGCCTACTTTAGTCCAAGTGGGAGATTGTTGGAATATGTCCGTAAAGTAGCATGTAATAACTATTTATTTGTATTTAGTTATTTCTCATACATTAGTATTATTGAATTTTTATGAATAAATTCAAAGTTTTATTAAATTAAAGTATGTTTGTAAATTAATCAAGTCCTGAAACTTTCATCAACGAACGAAAAGTGAATTTAGAGGCGTCTCTACATGAACTCTTCTGAGAAAGTTCAGAATGATATTCGCAGTCTTAGGATCAACTAGGCAATCGAATCCGATTACGATTGTTAGGTTGGATCAAATGATACCCATCATGGGGCATGGTTGTGGAGACTTAAATGGTTAACCTAGATATGTTATAAACATGTTGAATAGACCAGTAACAAATTAGTTTAGAGCCCAAAACAGTTTACCTAGCTCTAAATCTAATTGTTACACCTTAAGGTATTTTTATAAATACCTTAATCCTGAGGTGAATGCGTAGCTTGACTTAGTTAGTTGCAGTAATCTTTGATATGTCAAATGAGTGAGTTTGAATTGACGAGAATTACCTCAATTGTTGGGATTGTAATTCAATTAAGTTGGAGTTACGTGATTCACAGATATAAAATTAGTGATTGGATTGAAAAAATAACAATATCACATTATGCTTTATTGATGGGTGTGTGAATAAATGAACCTAGCTAGGTATTCAATGAAATGAGTCATTGATTAAGACTTGTGAATTGTACGAGACAATTCATTATTATGTTTTCCTTATTCGCAGTCAATAAAGGAGTTAAACAAATAATAACAAAAAGGGTGAAATGGTAATTTAACATTACGCTCTTGTTATTGATATTCACGATGGGTATTGTGTGTTAAAATATTTTGTGGACTGTGAAAATAAAAAGGGTTTATTTACACCAACAGAAAAGTAGCGCGCATGAATCGATAGTTGATTCAACATCGAACCTATAGTAGAGTCGTACGATGACAAGATTAAATAGGTTGAGAATTTATGAAGATAAATTCAACGGGTATTTGAATATTTAGCTTTGTTCATGTGGGTCCATCCTGTTTTAGAAATAGCTCATGAGAATATGAATAGAGAAACGAAGTGAAATTGGATCAAAATGTGTTTGGTGTCAAGGCATATTTGTTACACCTATATGTGATGGATGATGTCACTTAATTAGTTATGTGTGATTATTTGTATTGAAATTAATCACTTTATTATTTTCTAATTATTTGATAATTAGTAAATAATAATAAATTAATTAAGTAATTGATAATGATCAATTAAATCTATCAATTGGATTAATAAATTTTGATACAACTCTAACACTATGGATATATACTGATTTTCGCCCAAATAGAATATATGGGGATGAATTTTCAGAAATTTAAAATATATTGGTATTTTTGTAAATATCCAAAATTATATTTATAAATATCTAATAGTAATTTGATTGCAGGGAGAGAGATAGAGATATAGATCTCATATCAGATATAGCGAAAAAGAGTTTTCTCCCCACCCTAGTGATTGCCGTCGATTGAGAGAGCATTGAAGGAAACATATTCAATTTTTTTTCTTCAATCGTTTTGAGAGCCCACACTCAAATGCCTACATAAAATTCTCGTGAGATATATTTATGAAATTAACGGGTGGTTGTTGGTGGACGAAATTAGTAAATCGTTCTTGAAGTTAAAGCGTGTGATTCGGATCCTAAAGTTTGTAGAACACAAAGAACACTCGAAGTAATTCTGACAATTTAGAAACTCTTTGATACAAAGTATAGGTGAAAAATTGTTTCTAACTTTATCTTCTCGTTTAATATTATACATGCATAATCACACATTTTTTTATATTCCACCCACGAATCGTACATGATTCAAACTTATTTTTCAGTTAATTTTAAAACCTACCGATCCCAGCAATTGGTATCAGAGACATAGGTTCTTGATTATACATATAGATATTTGAAATGAATGTATCATGAATTTTATGGATATTGGCATATGATTTTATATGGTAGATTTAAAATTATTTTGAATCTGTTATGTGATCGGATCCCTAACTATTGGTTCTAGGCGTTTTTATTTCAATTCAGAATTGATGTACGTCGAATTTGAGGTATACGATTTTATGTAATTTATTTTTTTGCAAAACTTGTATTTTTATAAATTTGACGTAAGATCGTGGTCGTCTCGAAACCGTTGTCGGAGTATTGTTCAAGCCAGAATTATTGTTCATGCCAGAATCATTGTTCACACTAGAATCACTGTTCAAGCTGGTGTTACTGTTCCGACAGCTGGTGATACTATTCCGGCGTCATCACCGCCGTTGTCCGCTGTCGTGCCATTCATGATGACTAGGGTTTGAGAAACTCTAGGTGATAACAATTAGGGTTTATGAAACTCTATGAAATTTCATGATCACCCATATCCTATTTTTTTATCTTTTAAAATTTTAAATTTTAAACGAATAAAGGATAATTATCTATTTTATCTTTATATCTTTTGAATTCAAAGATAATTATCTATTTTATATTATATCTTTTAAACTTCGAATTCATTGATAATTATCAATTTTATATTTTATCTTTTAAACTTTGAATTCAAAAGAGAATTATCAATATTATCTTTTATTTTATTAAAAAAAAGAAAAATGGGATAATTAATGAGATTATTTAATTAGGTAAAAGTTTTCTTTAACCAAAGGGTTTCAATCAAATTTTAAATTTTAATTTTTTGAAATCTGAATTTTGAATTTGGAGTTTAAATTTTAAATTTTGAATTTTGAATTTTAAGTTTTAATTTTGAATTTTAAAATGAGAATGGACTTTCGTAAAGAGTTACAAAGTGGTGGGACAATATGGAGAAGAATGAGGAAATTACAGTCGCCATGAAGATTAGTTTATAAATTAATTTGTAATTTATTTATTATTATTTTTGGGTTATAATTAAAAATGAACCAACAAGGAGGTTGATTTTAAATGTCTGTTTTAATTTAATCGTGCATCATCATATAATATGTCATATAGAACTAGGGATATGTCAATATCAAATTGTCATGTAGCATGTATATGCATCATTGTAGATTAAATTATAATGGTTATAATTTAATTACAATGTGAAATTTATAATGGTTATGATTTTTAAATTGGGATTTAAAATTGAATAAAGGATTTATAAATTTCATCACATTAATAAAATTTTTGTTTTGAAAAACAACCAAAACTCCATTTTTTTCAAAAACTAAGTGGGATGGTCGTTTACGTTGAAACGTTCCCAAGGTTTGCAACACGAACTTGATTATGCCATGAGGAATGGTTTAGAACTGCCCATAGTGGTCATCTCTTCAATGGAAGAAACTTAGGAGTCGTGTTTCTTTGAGTCATCGAGTTACTTGAGAAGCTAAGACTTTTAAAGGAAGTAGTGGGGCAGGGTCATCCCATAGACAGACTGTTAGTCCATAGAAACTATGAAGATTCGATACGTTGGTTAAACACTTAGACTCCGCTTTATTTATTCTTTTCAGTAATCATGTCGCTATCCTTTCTCTTAACGTGAACAAATTTACTGATGAAAATTATGTGGATTGGAAACAAAATCTTGATATCGTGTTGACGGTAGAAAAGTACAAGTTCATGCTCACTACCCCTTGTCCTCTTGATCCCATTGCTGAATCGATTCAAAAGGAGAAGGATGCTTATGCTTATTGTCTGCATTCTGACGAGATCGTTAAATGTTACATCTTAGCATCTATGAGCAATGTGTTGCAACAACTGCATCAAAACTTTGAGAGCGCCGCTGATATGATGTTGAACATCATCAAAATATTTAGAGATCAGGGTCGTTAAGCTAGGCCGACAACTGTACCCAACTTTATGAACTGTAGAATGGAACCAGAAACCCCTATCACAGAACATATGATGTTGGTTATAAGTTATCTGAATGGTATGAAGATCATAGATGCTGAGGTTGATGGTGAGACTTAGGCGCATATGATCCTAGAGACTTTGCGTAGTACCTTTGGAAACTTCAAGCTTAATTGTTCGATGAATAAGCTGAAGTACTCACTTCTTGAGCACATAAAGGAGCTGTAAGCTGCTGAGACTTTGTTTCTGAAGGGCAAGAGGAAGTCGGGAGAGGCTAATTTTCCTGAAAGAAAGCCTTCCATCTCTGGCTCTAAGAAGAAACAGAGAAGAGGTCCAAGGAAGCGAAGAAGTAGAAGCTGAGAGCTGCCAACGGCAAGAGCACCGCCAAAGTAGACAAGTCGAAAGATAAGTGTCATTATTATGGAGCTGCTAGTCATTGGAAACACAACTACCTAGAGTATCTCAAAGGGTTGAGATCTAAAGGTATATTAATGGTTATTGAGGCATGTTATGTAGCTGACTCTACTTTATCTTGGATTGTAGACTCTGCAGCTACTAACCTTATATGTTGCTCCCTATATGGGTTCAAGGAAGTCAGAAGGATTGAGGAGGGCGAGTACAACTTCCGTTGGGGTAGTGGAGCACTAGTATCGGCCGTATCTGTGAGAATTAAATTATATTTTGAGAAACATTTTATTATTTTATGTGATGTTTATTATATCTCAGGTTTTTGGAAGAATCTATTGGTGCATTGATTGAACAAGGATTTGGTCTCAAATTCATCCATAGATATTGGTATTTTTTTAAATGAATGTCTAAATACAGTTGCTCGCATATTTAATAAATTGTTTCACATAAAACCAATAGTTCCAATGATATGTGACACTGAAGTGAATAATGATTCATAAAAAGATAGTAAAAGATTGAATAATGACTCAATCGATCTAACCTATTTGTGGCACTTACGCCTTGGGCATATTAGCCTGGACATGATTAAAAGACTTGTGATGGATGACCCTTTACAAACTTTAAGTGTGGGATCATTACCCACAATGTCTGTATTGAAGGCAAAAAGAACAAGAGACATTTTTCAGCAAAAGGTGAAAGAGCCACTCAATACGTTGAACTCATACATAATACGTATGCAAGTAATTGAATATTCAAGTAAGAAAAGGTTATGAATACTTCGTAACCTTCATTAATGACTACTCACGTTTTAGTCACGTTTATTTAATGAGCCAAAAGTCTAAAACCTTTGAAAAGTTCAAAGTGTATAAGTCCTTTATTGAAAAGCAATTAGAAAAATAAATCAAAACACTACGATCCGATCATGGTGGAAAGTACTTGCTAGGAGAGTTTGAATACTTTCTTAAGAAAAAATGTATTTTTTCTCAACTTACAACATCTGGTAGGCCACAGAAGAATGATGTGTCAGAGAGAAAGAATCAAACTCTGATGGATATGGTTAGATCCATGATGAGTTACTCATCCCTCCCAGATTCCTTCTAGGGATATGTCTTGAAAACAACAACATATAATCTGAACCAAGTTCCGTCGAAGATGGTGCCTGGTACACCATATGAAAGAATATAGACGAAAGTCATCTATTAACCGTTTTAAAATATAGGGGTGCCCGGCACATGTTCTAAAACCGAAGACAGAAAAGTTAGACATTCGTTCACAATTTTACATGTTCGTAGGATATCCTAAAGGAACGAAGGGGTACATCTTCTATAGTATGAATGATCGAAAAACATTCGTTAGCAAGAATGCTTGTTTTTTTAAAGAAGATTATATTAAAAGTGTACAGCTGAAAGAGTTATGCTAGAGGAATTATTGAGTGGGAGGACACCGACTCTCCAATCAGAAATTGTTTCTAATTCAGTAATCGAAGAACCACGACAAGAGCCATAGCCTAGACGTTATGGGAGGGTTATGAGACAACTTGAGAGGTATATGTCCTATGGAGAAGCTTTGACAGCTGTCTCAGATAAGGACCTTCATGAACATGTCTCCTACTCAGAGGCCATGGCAGGTCCTGAAGCAAACTTATGTCAAGAAACCATGAACGTTGAGATAGATTCAATGTACTCGAACGAAGTCTAGAAGCTTATAAATCCTTTTGAAGGGGTAAAACCCGTAGGATGCAAATGGATCTATAAGAAGAAAAAATGTCTTGATGGAAATGTATAAACATTCAAAGCTAGGATAGTAGACAAAGGCTACACCCAAAAGGAAGGAATAGACTAGAAGATACCTTCTCATTTGTGGCCATGCTTAAATCCATCTAAATTCTTTTGTCCATTGTCGCTGCCCTTGATTAAGAAATATGATAAATGGACGTTAAGACTACTTTTCTGAATGACTATCTTGATGAGCGCATCTATATGGCTCAACCAGATAGGTTCATGGAGAAAGGCCAATAGGGTAAATTTTACGAACTGTAGAAGTCCATTTATTGACTTAAGCAAGCGTCACGGTCGTTGAATATTAGATTCGACAAAACTGTTAAGAAATATAGTTTTGAACAGTTAGTGGATAAGTCCTGTGTGTATAAGCTGATAGATGAAGGGAATATGGTTTTTCTAGTCTTGTACATAGATGATATTCTACTCATTGGGATGATGTAGGAAAATTATCTAATGTCAAGATTTGGCTTGCAAAAATATTTGATATGTAGGATCTTGGAGAGTTGCATTTGTCTTAGGTATTCAGATCTTTCGAGATAGGAAGAACATACAATTGACATTGTCTCAATCATCTTATATTGATAAGGTGTTGGATCGCTTCAGTATGAAATACTCCAGGATTAAATAGGTCAAGAATTTATGGAGATAAATTAGCCATGCATTTAGATCCTCACTTTGTCCATGTGGGTCCATCTAATCTCAGAAATAGTTCATGAGAACAGGAATAGAGAAACGAAGTAAATTGGATCAAAATGTGTTTTCGTACCAATTCATATTTCATATACCTATATGTGATGGGTGATGTCACTTAATTAGTTAAGTGTGGGTATTAGTATTGAAATTAATTAGTTTTTTATTTTCTAATTATTGGATAATTAGTGAATAAAAATAAATTAATTAATTAATTGATAATGATCAATTAAATCTATCAATTGGATTGATACATTTTGATACAACTTTAACACTGTGGACATATACTAATTTTCGGCAATTTGAATATATGAGGGTGAATTTTCAGAAATTTAAAATATATGGGTATAATTATAAATATCAAAAATTAGATTTTAAAAATATCTAATAGTAATTTGATTGCAGAGAGAGATAGAGATATATATCTCATATCATATACGAAGAAAATGAGTTTTCTCCTCTCCTTAGTGAATGCTGCCGATTGAGAGAGCATTGAAGGAAAATATTCGATTTTTTCCTTCAATCGTTTTGAAAGTCCACACTCAAATTCTTACACAAAATTATCGTGAGATATATTTCTGAAATAAAAGGTGGTTGTTGGTGGATAAAATTCATAAATCATTCTCAAAGTTCAAGTACGTGATTCGGATCCCGAAACTTGAAGAACACGATGAACGCTCGATGGAATTTCGCCAGTATAGAAATTCTCCAATACAAAGTATAGGTGAAAAATTGTTTCTAACCTTATCTTCTCATTTAATTTCAAATATACATAATCGCGCGTTGTTTGATTTTAAATTATTTAATTCGATTAAATAAATTAATTAAAAAAATTGATTCCGCACACGAACCGTTCGTGGTTCAAACTTATTTTTTAGTTAATTTTAAAACCTACAGATCCTAGCAGCCAAAGCATATCAATACCGTCTGATCATCATTCGAGTTTAGAAAAAATAGTAACGGTTTTGGTTTAGAAAAAATAATAACATTTATTCATGAAGGAGAAAAATAAATATAATTGATAAGAAATAGCAACAGTTCAGATTTAGAAAAAATAGCAACAGTTAAGGTTTAGAAAAAATAGCAATTGTTCGGGTTTAGAAAAAATAGCAACATTTAGTCATGCTAGAGAAAAAATAAAATATGATTGATAAAAAATGACAATGATTTGGGTTTAGAAAAATAGCAATGGTTTGATTTTATAAAAAAAAGCAACATTTATTCATGAAAGAGAAAAACAAATATGATTGATGAAAAATAGTAACGGTTTAGATTTGGAAAAAATAGCTACTGTTAGGGTTTAGAAAAAATAGCAATGGTTCAGATTTAGAAAAAATAGTAACATTTATTCATGCTGGAGAAAAATAAATATGATTGATAAAAAATAGGGGTTCGGGTTTAGAAAAAATAATAATGGTTTGGGTTTAGAAAAATAGTAATGGTTCGGGTTTAGAAAAAATAGCAACATTTATTCATGAAGAGGAACAATAAATATGATTGATAAAACTGAAACTGGACATGCATGAGACTAAACGTGAACCGTTGCTAAAACTAGAGGAGAATTTGTCAAAATTTTGAAAAATCAGTGAAGAGGGAGATGCAATTTGTGGCTGATTCTTGGATGAAAAAAATATGGGAGATAGGTAACTTATTAGGTTGAAGAAAGAGGTAAAATTGGAGAAAGAATAAGCATGTGACGTGCATGTGATTATGTAACAGTCATTTAACGGTCATGATGGTAAATTGATGGATGAAGAAAGTTAGAAGACCAATTAAAAAGGAAAATTAGTTTAAGGAGGTAAGTTCATTATGTGACAAAGTGCAGTGGGTCCTTGTTCGAATATGCCTAAAGAAGTGGGTAATAACTATTTATATGTATTTAGTTATTTTTTAAACATTAGTATTATTGAATTCTTATGAATACATTGAAAGTTTTATTAAAGTGTGTTTATAAATTACTAAAATCGTGAAATATTCATCAACGAAGAAAGAGTGAAGACAAAGGCGTCTCCAGACGAACTCTTCTAAGAAAATTCATAACGATATTCTCAGTCTTGGGATCGACTCAGCAATCGAATCTGATTATGGCTGTTAGGTTGAACCACTGAATGCCAATCTTTGGCATGAGAGTGGAGACTCAAACGGTTAACCTAAACATGTTATGAACATGTTGAATAGACCAGCAATAAATTAGTTTAGAGCCCAAAAATATTTACTTAGCTCTAAATCTAAATGTTACAACTTAAGGATATTTTTGTAATTACTTTAATCCTGAGGTGAATACGTAGCTTTACTTAGTTAGTTGTAATCTTTGATATGTCAAATAAGTGAGTTCGAATTGGTGGGCAATATCTTGATAGTTGGGATTGTAATTCAATTAAGTTGGAGTTACGTGATTCATAGATATGAAAACTCGTGGTTGGATTACGAAAGCAACAATATCACATTATGCTTTATTGATATGTGTGTGAATAAATTAACCTAGCCAGGTATTCAATGAATTGAGTCATTGATTAAGACTTGTGAATTATACGAGACAATTCACTCTTATGTATTTCTTATTCAAAGTCAATAAATGAGTTAAGAAAATAATAACAAGAAGGGTAAAACGATAATTTTACATTCTGATCTTGTTACTGATATTCTTGATGGTTATTATGTTAAAATATTATGTTGACCATGAAAATAAAAAGGTTTTATTTACACCCACAAAAAATGTGGCGCGCATGAATCGATGGTTGATTCGGCATTGAACCTATAGTGAAGTCGTACGATGTCATGATTAGATAGGTCATGAATTTATGGAGATAAACTCACCAGGTATTTGAATCTTAGTTTTGTTCATGTGAGTCCATTCAGTCTCAGAAATAGCTCATGAGAATAAGAATAGAGCAACGAAGTAAATTAGATCAAAATGTGTTTTGGTGTCAAGCCATATTTGCTACACCTATATGTGATGGGTGATGTCACTTAATTAGTGAAGTGTGATTATGTGTATTGAAATTAATTAGTTTATTATTTTCTAATTATTAGATAATTAGCAAATAAAAATAAAATAATTCATTGATTGATAATGATCAATTAAATTTATAAATTGGATTGATGAATCTTGATACAACTCAAACTCTAGGGAATATTGCAATATTTGGCAATTATGAATATATGGGGTGAATTTTTAGAAATTTAAAAATATATAGGTATATTTGTAAATATTGAAAGTTACATTTTATCAATATCTGATAGCAATTTGATTACAGATAGATCTTGGGTGAGATACAGTTGCTTGTTAACAAAGAAAGAGAGAAAAACGTATCCCCCCTCCCTGTTGCCGTCGAAAATTATAATGAAGGAGAAAATTTTAGATTTTTTTTTTCAATCGTTTTGAGAGCTCACATTCAAATTTCTACACAAATTTTTCATGAGATATATTTCTGAAATTAATGAGTGGTTGTTGGTGGATGAAGTTTGCAAATCGTTCTTGAAGTTCAAGTACGTGATTCGGATTTCGAAGCTTAAAGAACAAGAATAACGCTCGAAAGAATTCCGGTAGTTTAGAAATTCTCCAATATAAGGTATATGTGAAAGGAATCGTTTCAAACATTATCTTCTTGTTTAATGTCGTATATACATAATAGCACATTATTTGGTTTTAAGTTATTTAATTTGATTAAATAAGTTAATTGAAAAAAAATTTATATTATGCCCACGAACCCTTCGTGGTTCAAACTTATTTTTAATTAATTTTAAAACCAACCGGTTCTAGAAGTTGGTATCAGAACAATAAGTTCTTGATTACACATATATTGATATTTGAAATGAACGTATCGTGTATTTTGTGGATATTGGTATATGATTTTGAATGTGTTATGTGATTAGATCTCAAACTATTGGCTCTAAGCATTTTTATTTCAATTTAGAATTTATGTACGCCGGATTTGAGGCATAAGATTTTATGTAATTTATTTTATTAAAAAAGTTATAAGTTTATATGTTGGATGTATAATCGTCGTCGCCTCAAAACTGTCATCAAAACCGCTCAAAACCACCACCGAGAAGTTGCCAAACAGCCACCGAGAAGTCACCAGAAACGATTGTTCACGTCAGGATACGGTTCATGTCAGGATTACTGTTCATGCAAGATATATTGTTCCGGCGACCGGCGGTACTGTTTCGGTGTCCGCCGCCTCTGTTGCCGCCTACCGTGCTGCCCCTCCTACTGTCTTGTATTGTCTCTTGCACAGTTGTTTGCCTAATCAGTTTCAGGAAACCTGTAAGTTTTAGAATCCTAGGGTTTTTGGAAACCTATGGTTTTTAAAATTTAAATTTTGAAATTTGATTTCAAACTCATTTTAGTCCCTATATTTTTTTAATTTAATTTCAACTATTTTTAATTTTATATATTAAAAATTATTTCTATTTAGATATAAATCAATTATTAATTTATTTATTTATCAAAATAAAAATTATTGAAAAATTAAATTTTAGATTGATTTTTTTTAAATAAGGGACTGATATTTTATAATGAGTTACAAAATAATGGGACAACTTGGAGACGAAAAAGGAAATTATAGAAGCCATGGAAATTAGTTCATAAATTAATTTGTAGTTTATTTATTATTCTTTTGGATTGTAACTAGAAATGAGTCAATATGGAGGTTAATTTTGATCAAATTTTTTTAAATTAATAAAAGTTATGTTTTGAAAAACTCCAAAGTTTTTCAAAAATTAAGTAGGATGGTCGTTTACATTGAAACATTCCCAAGTTCTCCAACACGAACTTGATCGTGCCACGAGAAATAGTTTAGAACCGCCTATAGGCGTACTGTTAGTCTATAGTAACTTTTAAGAGCTGATGCGATGATTAAACACTTATACTGAAGCACATTGAAATCCGTGCTTAGGCACTAATCAATGGGACCAAGGTGACCAAAACTATTGGTGATTGGTTAAGCTAGATGTGGAGATATTTGAGTGTTAACCAAACGAGAAGAGTCTCGATGTGATTGGAGATAGTTTGGACTTCATCCCTCGATGCGACAAGCTATCATTTTTTATCGTAACATCATGGAGGAAATACTTTTTAATAGATTTTAAATATTTAAGTAGTTGCATCATGCATCATACTTTCCTAAATGATTAAGCATTTATTTACACCCTTTATTTATTCTTCAGTAATCATGTCGCTATCCCCTCTCTCAACTATTCTTAACGTTAACAAATTTACTGGTGAAAATTATGTGGATTGAAAATGAAATCTTGATATCTCGCTGACAGTAGAAAAGCACAAGTTCGTTCTCACTACTCCTTGTCCCCTTGAGCCTATTGCTCAATCGACTCAAGAGGAAAAAGATGCGTATGCTACTTGGTTGCATTCTGATGAGATCGCCAGATGTTACATCTTGGCATCTATGAGCAATGTGATTGGAGATAGTTTGGACTTCATCCCTCGATGCGACAAGCTATCATTTTTATCGTAACATCATGGAGGAAATACTTTTTAATAGATTTTAAATATTTAAGTAGTTGCATCATGCATCATACTTTCCTAAATGATTAAGCATTTATTTACACCCTTTATTTATTCTTCAGTAATCATGTCGCTATCCCCTCTCTCAACTTTTCTTAACGTTAACAAATTTACTGGTGAAATTTATGTGGATTGAAAATGAAATCTTGATATCTCACTGACAGTAGAAAAGCACAAGTTCGTGCTCACTACCCCTTGTCCCCTTGAGCCTATTGCTCAATCGACTCAAGAGGAAAAATATGCGTATGCTTCTTGGTTGCATTCTGATGAGATCGCCAGATGTTACATCTTGGCATTTATGAGCAATGTGTTGAACATCAGAACTTTGAGACCGCCGCTGTTATAATGTTGAACATCACCGAAATGTTTGGAGATCAAGGTCGTCAAGCCAAACAGAATGTTGTACGCAACTTCATGAACTACATGATGGAACCTGGAACCTTGTTAGAGAACATATGATGCTAATCATAAGTTATCTGAATGAGATGGAGATCATGGGTGTAAAGGTTGATAGTGAGACTCAGGTGGATATGATCCTAGAGACTTTTGCTAGTACCTTTGATAACTTCAAGCTTAATTATTCAATGAATAAGCTGAACTACTCACTTCCTAAGCTTATGAAGGAGCTACAAGCTGCTGAGACCATAATTCTGAAGGGCAAGAGGAAATATGGAGAGGCTAACTTTACTGAAAGTAGGCCTTCCACCTCTAGCTCTAAGAAGAAACAGAGAAGGGGTCCAAGGAAAGCAAAGAATCTGAAGATGAGAGTTGCCAAAGGCAAGAGCACGGTAAGAATAGATAAGTGTCATCACTATGGAGCTGCTGGTCATTAGAAATGTAACAGCCTAGAGTATCTCAAAGTGTTGAGATCTAAAGGTATAGTAATGGTTATTGAGACATGTTATGTAGCTGACTCTACTTTACCTTGGATTGTAGACTCTGCATCTATTAACCATATATGTTGCTCCCTACAGGGTTTCAGGAAAGTCAGAAGGTTTGATGAGGTCGAGTACAGCTTCCGCTGGGGTAATGGAGCACTAATATCAGCTGTATCTATAAGAACTGTTAAATTATGTTTTAAGAAACATTTTATTATTTTACGTGATGTTATTATATCCCAGTTTTTGGGAAGAATTTTATTTCTATTGGTGCACTAATTGAGCAAGGATTTTATCTTAAATTTATTGATAAAGATATTGGTATTTTTAGAAATGACTATCTAATTACTATTGCATGCATGTTTAATAAACGGTTTCACGTAAAATTAATAGTTTCAATGATATGTGACACTAAAATGAATAATGATTCACAAAGGGATAATAAAAGGTTGAAGTAAGACTCAACCGATCTAACCTATTTGTGGCAGTTACGCCTTGGGCAAATAAGCATAAACATGATTAAAAGACTTGTGAATGATGGTCATTTGCAAACTTTGAGTGTGAGATCATTACCCACACGAGGATCATGTATTGAAGGCAAAATGACCAAGAGACATTTTTCAGCAAAATGTGTAAGAGCCACTCAATGCCTTGAACTCATATATAGTGATGTATGTGGGCCATTTAATATCCAAGCAAGAGAAGGTTATGAATACATCATAACCTTCATTGATGACTACTCATATTTTGGTCATGTTTGTCTAATACGTGAAAAGTCTGAAACCTTTGAAAAGTTCAAAGAGTATAAGGTCTTGGTTTTAAAGCAATTAGAAAAATAAGTCAAACACTACAATCCGATCGTGATGGAGAGTTCAAAGACTTTCTTAAGGAATAAAGTATTCTTTCTTAGGTTACAGCACCTGGTACAGCACAACAAAATGATGTGTCAGAGAGAAGGAATCGAACTCTGATGGATATGGTTAGATCTATAATAAGTACTCATCCCTCAAAGATTCCTTCTGGAGATATGCCTTGAAAACTGCATCATATATTGTGAACCAAGTTCCGTTGAAGACGGTGCCTGGTACACCATATGAAAGTGGTATGGAAGAAAGTCGTCTATTGGCCATTTTAAAATATGGGGGTTCGCAGCACATGTTCTAAAATCCGAAGATAAACAAGTTGGCCAGTCATTAAGAATTATGCATGTTCGTAGGATATCTTAAAGGAATGAAAATGTACATATTCTACAGTTTGACTGACAAGAAAATATTCGTTAGCACGGATGCTCTTTTTCTTGAAGAAGATTACATTAAAAGTGTACAACCGAGAAACACAGTTATGCTAGAAGAATTATGAGTGGGAGGACACTGACTCCCCAACCAAAATTTTTTTTGATTCAATAATGGAGAAACCATGATATGAGCCAAAACCTATGGAGCCTCGACGTGTGGGAGGGTTCTGAGACAACTTGAGAGGTATATGTCCCATGGAGAAGCTTTGACAACTGTCTCAGATAAGGACCTTGATGAACCTGTCTCCTACTCAGAGGCCATGGCCAGTCCTGAAGCAAACTCATGGCAAGAAGCCATACGTTGATATACATATGATGTAGTCGAAAAGAGTCTGCAAGCTTGTAGATCCTCCTGAAGCGGTAAAACTCGTAGGATACAAATGGATTTATAAGAAGAAAAGAGGTCTGGAAGAAAATGTAGAAACATTTAAAGCTAGGATAGTAGCTAATGGCTACACCCAAAAGGAAGTTATAGACTACGAGGATGCCTTCTCACCGGTGGCCTTGCTTAAATCCATCTAAATTCTTTTATCCGTTGCTACTGCCGTTGATTATGTTATCTGGAAAATGGACGTCAAGGCTGCATTTTTGAATGGTAATCTTGATGAGCGCATTTATATGGCTCAACTGGAAGGGTTCATGGAGGAAGGCGAAGAGGGCAAAGTTTGCGAACTGATGATGTCCATTTATGGATTTAAGCAAGCATCATGATCGTGGAAATTAGATTCGGTGAAACTCCTAAGAACTATGGTTTTGAACAGTTAGTGAACGCGCCTTATGTGTATAAGATGATACATGGAGGGAATATGATTTTTCAAGTCTTGTACGTAGATGATATTCTACTCATTGAGAATGATGTAGAAAAATTATCTGATGTCAAGATTTGGCTTGCAAAGCAATTTGATATGAATGATCCTGGAGAAGCTGCATTTGTCTTAGGTATTCAGATCCTTCGAGATAGGAAGAACACACGATTATCACTGTCTCAAGCATCATATATTGATAAGATGTTGGACCGCTTTAATATGTAAAACTCCAAGAAATGATTTCTTCCTTTTACACATGGAGTCAGCCTCTCCAAGGAGCAGTCTCCCAAGACCCCTCCAGAAGAGGAAAACATAAGAAATATTCCTATGCCTCAGCCAAAGAAAGTCTCATACATTTGTTAAATTGTGGGCGTCGTGAATCATTTCCAATCTAATCCTGGAATCGAGCATTGGAATGCCGTCAAGCATGACCTTAAGTATCTGAGGAGAACAAGGAGCTACATGCTTGTGTATTCAAGTACCGACTTGAATATGATGGGGTCTACTAATTCTGATTTCCAAGCAGTCAATGAATCTAGGAGGTCCACTTTAGGATCGGTGTTCATCCTAAACGGTGGAGCAGTTGTATGGAGAAGTATCAAGCAATCTTGCATTGTTGATTCTACCATGGAAGTTGTATATGTGGCATCTTATGAAGCTACAAAGGAGGCTATATGGTTTAGAAAGTTTTTGAAGATTCTGGAAGTTGTTCCAGAGGCTGAAAATATCATTATACTTTATTGTGATAACAGTGAGGCTGTAGTGAATTCTAAGGAACCTAGAAGCCATAAGAGATCCAAACACATAGAACGTAAATATCACTTTATTAGAGAAATTGTTCAACGTGGAGACATTATGGTTACGCATATTTCGACAGACAATAACCTGGCAGATCCATTCACGAAGTCTTTAAGCAGTAAAGTTTTGTATGGTCATCTGGAAGGCTTGGGAATAAGATATTGTACACGCCTACTTTAGTCCAAGTGGGAGATTGTTGGAATATGTCCATAAAGTAGCGTGTAATAACTATTTATTTGTATTTAGTTACTCCTCATACATTAGTATTATTGAATTCTTAAAATACATTGAAAGTTTTATTAAAGTGTGTTAATAAATTACTCAAGTTCTGAAACTTTTATCAACGAACGAATAGTGAAGATAGAGGCATCTCCAGACGAACTCTTTTGAAAAATTTCACAATGATATTCGTAGTCTTAGGATCAACTAGACAATCGAATCCGTTTACGACTGTTAGGTTGAACCACTGAATACCAGTATTAGGGAATGAGAGTGGAGACTTAAATGGTTAACCTAGACATGTTATGAACATGTTGAATAGACAAGTATCAAATTAGTTTTGAGCCCAAAACCGTTTACTTAGCTATAAATCTAATTGTTACACATTAAGAGTATTTTCATAATTACTTTAATCTTGAGGTGAATACGTAGCTTGAATTAGTTAGTTGCAATATTTGGTATGTCAAATAAGTGAGTTCGAATTGACAGTTAATACCCCGGTTATTGGATTGTAATTCAATTAAGTTAGAGTTACGTGATTCACAGATATAGAAATTCATGGTTGGATTGCGAGAACAACAATATCACCTTATGCTTTATTGATATGTGTGTGAATAAATTAACCTGACCAGGTATTCAATGAATTAAGTCATTGATTAAGACTTGTGAATTGTGCGAGACAATTTATTAATATATTTTTCTTATTCCCAGTCAATAAAAGAGTAAAGGAAATAATAACAAGCGGAGTAAAATGGTAATTTTATATTCTGCTCTTGTTACTTATATCACGATGTGTATTATGTTAAAATATTTTGTGGACCGTGAAAATAAAAAGGGTTTATTTACACCAACAGAAAACGTAGCACGCGTGAATCAAGAGTTGATTCGGCATCAAACCTATAGTGGAGTCGTACGATGTCAGGAATAAATATGTCAGGAATTTATGGAGATAAATTCGCCAAGTATTTGAATCTTAGTTTTGTTCATGTGGGTCCATTCGATCTCAGAAATAGTTCATGAGAATATGAATAGAGAAACAAAGTAAATTGGATCAAAATGTGTTTTGATGCCAAGACATATTTTCTACACCTATATGTGATGGGTGATATCACTTAATTAGTTAAGTGTGATAATATGTATTGAAATTAATTAGTTTATTATTTTATAATTATTGAATAATTAGTAAATAAAAATAAATTAATTGATTAATTGATAATGATCAATTAAATCTATCAAGTGGATGAAGAATCTCGATACAACTCAAACTCTAGGGAATATTACAATTTTCGACAATTATGAATATATGAGGTGAATTTTTGGAAATTTAAAAATGTATGGGTATATTTATAAATATCAAAAATTACATTTTTTTCAATATCTAATAACAATCTGTTTGCAGATAGATCTTGGATGAGATATAGAACGCTCTGTTGGTTTAAAATTAATTAAAAATAAGTTTGAATAATAATCTGTTGGTTGTTAACAAAGCAAGAGAGAAAAACGTTCCCCCCTCCTTGTTGCCGCCGAAATTATATTGAATAAGAAAAATTTTTATTTTTCTTTTTCAATCATTTTGAGAGACCACACTCAAATTCCTATACAAAATTTTCGTGAGATATATTTCTGAATTTAACGAGTGGTTGTTGGTGGACGAAATTCGTAAATTGTTCTTGGAGTTCAAGTGCGTGATTCAAATCCCGAAGCTTGAAGAACACGTAGAACGCTCGAAGAAATTTCGCCAATTCAGAAATTCTTTGGTTTTAAGTTATTTAATTTGATTAAATTAGTTAGTTGGAAAATTTTTTATATTTCGTCCACGAACCGTTTGTGATTCAAACTTATTTTTAATTAATTTTAAAACCAACTGGTCCTAGCAGTCCTACGATATTAACTCAAAAAAATTAAGTTATTCACTTATACAATTATTTGATATAATTCGATATATTTAAACTAATTTATTTCTAATTTTTTTACAAATCATATATTTTTATTAATTGGAATAGTAAATGTGATTGTGGTAGAATATCATGAGACGTATCAATTTAGAATTTCATGTGAGGGCAAGTGTCAAAAAAATTTCCCTCTTAGTCTCATTTATATATACTATAGACTCAAAAAAGGTAATTTGTGTCTGAAAATATTTCTCCCCCCTAAGCCTCATTTAGAAGGGGTATTGATGTGGTCTTTTTACCGACAGAGAAGACTAAAATGCTTCCGGCATAGATCCTGGTCTAGCGAAAAATTATTACTAGACTCTGATCTAACATTCCGTCATTAAAATTTACAAGACAAGGGTGTAGAAAAAAATTTCGCTAAATCCCAGTGATAGTACTCACTAGCTTTAACTAAAAAATTTAAATTAAAGATGGACAACTTAGTCATTTCCCTATAAAAATGTAGAATTTCGTTAAAAGAAAAGAGAGATCATAAAATCATTATTTTCTTTGACAAATGATTGTTTATAAAAATTTCTCAAGAATTAAAATGGTGGTCGGAGATGGGTGAAGGAAGCAATGCCTGCACGAGATCTCACGTGAGGAATGACCGTGACATTTAACTGCCATTATAACAGAAGAGTTAATTTTATAGTTTCTTAAAGTGTAAGGGTATAAAAATATACTAAAGAAATATAGGGATATATTTTACAAATTACATAAATTACAAGGGTATAATTTACATTTTAGCCTAGTATATGGATAATATAAAATTTAAGAGAAAACTAGAAATCACACCCTCAAACTTTATAGTTATTTTTACTTATAACTCTGAACTGTTAATTTAGTCATTTATAACCCTAAGTTTTACTTTTGTAACCAAAAGTAACATTCCGTCCAAAATAAAGAAACGACCGTTTATATTACTAAAACAACGTCGTTTCCCCCCACATTCTCCTCAAGGAAGAAGAAGAAATGTTGAGATTTTTGTGAATAAATGAGTGATGGAGCGGGTATAGAGTAATTTTAAATAATCACGCACATGGATGGATATAATTGTCCACGCCCCATTACTCGCCCCATGCCCGCCCCATTTATTATATATATAAACTTGTATTATATTGAAATTATAACTATCAGAATTCTTATTTAAGTTTATATATATAGCAACTGAATTCTTATACTATTTTTTTAGTCTCTCATTGTACTAGCTCTTTTAAGGTCAAACAAGATGTTCATATATTATTTTTTCTTTTATTATCTTCATTATTTTTATTGTCACTGTTTTCTATTATTGTCCTTTTTCGTCTGTCAACCTCTTAGACTAGTTCTAAAAAGTTGTACACATAATCAAACTTAATGAGACAGGAAACTTGTGGGTAAATCCATAAACTTAAGGAGACAGGAAACTCGTGGGTAAATTGATCCTAACGGAATTGACATATGGAAATGGGGATGGGGAGGCTACCCTGCCCTCTCCCACCCCATTGACATCCCTCAATGCAAATCTTTAAGACTGTTCTTTAATGTTCAGAATTTTGATGATTGAAATGATTGAATAATTTGCAGGGATATAATGAATCTAATTCATGGCAATACAAATCTATACAACTCTGAGGTGGGATTAGGAGTACCATTATCAGGAACCACCCCACAGAGAGTCTACTCGCAGGCTGCAACTCTGTAATCGTCGATTCAGTTCCTCCAAAAGCATCAACGAAATCTGATAGTGGAACCCATCATGTAAGCCCGTACTGTCGATGCTTATTAGTTTTTTTTTTTATAAATTTAAATCGTTTATTAATTTTTTTCCTGTTATTTGGGTAATATAGATGGAGAAGGTGAGGTTGGAGATTGAGCAAAAGCGAAAGAGCCAAGCCTGCGTCGCTGCTCCAAGCCTGCATCGCTGCTCCAAGCTCGAAGGTTAGGGCAGAAGGGTGTGGGAATCGGAGAGTGTATTTGAAGAAGAGGGGGTGAGGGAGAAACGGCTTTGTTTTAGTAATATAAACAACTGTTTCTTGATTTTGGAAGGAATGTTACTTATGGCTACATAACTAAACCTTATGGATATAAACGAAATGACTCAGAAGTTTAAGATTATGAATGATAAAATTTAAACTCTTGGATTAAAGATTACATATCACTTCATTCTTTATAAATGACATCTCATTCAGAAATTTATATCTTCTTATATTTCTTAGAAGATGAAAAATATCTATTGTATCTAGATCGTACATTTTACAACTAGACGGTTCATATTTAAAGTAAAAAAAATAAAAACCATTTTGTCACTGACCGTCCATACGGCTAAAATTTTATGGACAACCTTATTGAGATCTCGGAGAATCCCACATTACGAAGGAAGATGTAGACCCACCAATTGAGCTGTTTTGGGTCTTCATAGTTTCATCCCCAAGGCGACATTGGGCATTTCCCTCTCGTTTTCCTAGCCGTAACGGGCTCGTTGCTGTAGCAGAAGACAGACAGATTTTGCTCCTAGGCCATGGCAGTCAGTCTTAAAAGAATAGCTTCTACTGCTGCTTCTTTGTACTCGCCCACTTCAACATCCCGTTTGATTTCCACGAAGCCAATCTCAGCAGAGTTGATCTACCTTTGGCATAATCATGGGCGTTGTAATTTTTCTGCGTCCTCAGCTGACGAAACTGGCTGCAGCGCTTCCTTTGGTGCTTCTGGTAATCGCATACTTATTACGTAGGTGTTGCGAATATTTTGTAGTTCAGTCGTCTGATAAAATGTCTCTGAAAACTGAAAAATGTAAGTATCTGTAGATTTGTGCTTTTATTTGAACTTTTGCTGCTTTGAACATTTTAATATAAATTTCTTTATGCAAATCACGTGGGTTCACTGGCAGCAGTCATGTCATATATATTAACATTTTTCATCCATTTGTTTTAATTTATTTTTGTAATTGAAAAATTAGAAACTGATGCTGGAACGGATCACCACGGGTTTCAGAAATGGCATAATGGAGGTGGGACTTTTCATAATTCTGCTTGTATAGATCCATCCGTGCTCATAGAGATTGGTGCTGTAGTTCATTCAAAATCTGTCCTTGGAGCCCATGTTCATATTGGATCAGGAACCGTAATTGGACCTGGTGTTAGAGTTGGTCAATCAACAAAAGTTGGGTATGTTACCTTTTACAAGCAGCAAGAGCTTACTCTTATTGGCATTAGCAAGTGCTTAAAAATCTTAGATATAACCTTAGTCAGAATCTTAGAGATTCCTGATTCTAAGTCCAATAGGTTCCTCCAATCTCAGTGGGCCCTTCCTCATCATATCTTTGATTGAGTCAGGTCTGGTGAGATCCCTTTTTTACCTAGTTAGTTGTGGCCTCCTCGGGTATGCTCCTTGTAGATTATAAAGGCTTTTGTTTGCAATATTTTTTTATTTACCAAGAAAAATAACTTAGAATCTCGCTGTCTATTTATTTTTCTACACGGTTGCTAATTATCTCATTAAGACAATTGCAGTAAATCATTTTCTTGTAGAGTTTCTTTCATATTAAAAAATACATTATGTAGTCTATTTGCTAGCATATATTCAGTGTCAGTCTTTTATGAATAAAATTTATGCTTCTTCAACATATATGTACTTATCAGTATGTTCTTATGTGTTTCTAATAGTGCGAATGTGCATCTGCAGGTATAATGTTGCACTTAGTAACTGTGCTATAGGTGATTCATGTGTCATCCACAATGGGGTGTGCGTTGGCCAAGATGGTGAGGCTGAGTTGTCATGTTACGATTCTTATAATCATACACTAATAATATCGACTTTTTCACAGTGCAGTGGTGTAAGAGTTGTTTTTTAAAAATGATCTATATTCTTTTCATCTGCTCCACCAATTTCTATTTGTTAATCAGCTCTTTCCTCTCGCACTATATTTGTTAAAATAATAGTTTTAGATGCTTAAATCATAGATGTAACGAACGAAGATGCTTCTTTCTCGAATTGAACTTAGGTCCTTTAGTAGTATTTAACAATATTTTCAATTTGCAGGTTTTGGATTTTTTGTGGATGCGCACGGCACTATGGTGAAGAAACCTCAAGTCAGTATGCCTTTTACTATTCCTAACTTGTTTTCTCATTTATATGCCACCCAATAAGTGGACTACCATAGCAAAGGAATAAGTGAACATGTCATCTTTTATTTCGGGAATACTAATCTTTTTCACTTTTCTGCTTCTCTGACCTCTACATCATATGCCCATAAGCCACCAAAATCTTTTCTTAATGCTATTGATAACTATCAATGCGCATAAAGTACATAGCCCTGCAGTCTTTAGTTGCTTTCACTATGGCTCTACTTGTGCTTGCCCAATATCATGGCTACCTTTTATTTCGGTTGCATGTAAAAATAAATCCGTAGCATAGATGTCCTGTTTGTTTCTTCTAATGATTGATATTCATTATATTCTGTTTCTTTTTCTTTATTCTTAGCTGCTGAATGCTAGGGTAGGTAACCATGTGGAGATTGGTGCAAATACATGCATTGACAGAGGCAGGTTAGGCTTTATCTCTATCTAAATATCTTATCTTGACTTAGAATATGTCAAAGCTTGAATACTAATACGGAGCTATTCCCTCTAAACCAGTTGGAGAGATACAGTCATAGGAGACCATTCAAAGATAGATAATTTAGTTCAGGTATTTCTCTCCCTTTTCTTCCTTTGAAGTTTGTTCAACTTATCGTACCAATTTTCTTTCCTGGCCTTTTAGATTGGTCATAATGTAGTAATTGGGGAGAACTGTTTAATTTGTGGACAAGTCGGGATTGCTGGATCTGTGACGTAAGTTGCTTCTTTTTCTTCCCAAAAACATGTTTTGTTATCTAATTTTTTGAAGGCTTCAAATCTTCAAAACTGACATTGGTTTACTTTTCATCTTTTAGTGTAGGAGACTATGTGACACTGGGGGGGAGGGTAGCCGTTCGAGATCACGTGTCGATTGCATCAAAGGTAAATACTTCACTGTTTTTCACATGCAGAACTTGTATCAAACATCTATAACATATTAAAGGTCACTTGATAGGAGAATCATTTTATGGACGCTTTTATGCAGTGTATAATTCATCTATTTCAAAACTACCCTTCTTTTTTTTATCTAGATGCAATACCTGTAGGTGATGCAAAAAACTTTTAAATTCACAAGATGTTGTCCAAAGCAATTACAAGAAACGAGCAGATTGTTACTAAAGATCATTATATTAGAGTAAATTATCATGTTCAAATGTCTTATGTATATATTTTAGTTGAATTCTATAAATAGCGTTCAACGCATAAACTGCGACTAGCACCTGGAAAATTCTACATTTTTTGGTTCCCATGGGTCACACAGATTCAAGTATTCCTTATGATATATAAATAGGAAGTTTAGTTTTCCTTAATTGAACAAAGAGTTATATATCGGGCGATAAGTTTTCTGATGAAGGGAAGTTTGCAGGTTCGGCTTGCTGCTACTAGTTGTGTCACTAAAGACATCAAAGAACCTGGAGATTATGGTGGATTCCCTGCTGTAAGATTTATATTTGGTTTTTCTATCAAATTCAAGTTAACAAAAAGTTTTCCCGAAGCTTCTACGAGTGATGGACGTAATACCCCTTTTCCGGGTTTTCTTTGCAGATTCCTATTCGTGAATGGCGGAGACAAGTTGCTAAGCAATCTCAAAACTCAAAGAAAATGAATCAGAATTGAACGTAGGGACATATCAAGGTAAATGTGATGTTGCCTTCTAGATCTCTGGCTTCTTGACATGCTGGCAGGCTTAGAAAGTACGAGGTTGTATCAACAAGTAGATTTTTTACTGCCTTTTTATCATTATCTAGCTAGTTGATTTGAAGCACCTCAAAATTTTCTTCAAAAATTTGCTTCTAATGGCATTTTAATTCCTAATTTCACCCAACTCTTTTTCAGATTCGGCCGTCCAGACGGACTCTTGGTCTAATAATTTTTTTTTCTGGACTTGTTCTTTCTTGATCATGTAGGTGGTGCTTGGTCCAATTAATATAAGAAATTGGGAAATTTCTTATAAATACTCATCGTTGTGTTTAGTGAAAATGAAACAGTTTTTTCATGGGTACATGGATTCTCATTCCTCTATCTCCGTTCATAATTCATATTTTCTATCTCTTTAATTATCTCTCATGGTATCTTCCTCCTGTACTTCATTTATTTCATTTTCGATGTCATTTTCCTTGCGTTACATTAGGCTTCATTCATTTGAACTAAACACCACCTTGTTCAATTGTTCAATTATTCATTAGGAAAGCTTCTATATAGGAATTGTTGCCGACATGAATGTTCAACCGTTGTCTGAATATATGAAATCCTTGAAAGAATTGCCTTCATGTTAACCAAACACCGAGTAACTTCAGTTTTAGAGTTGAAATAGTCACAGCGAAAAAACGAAACGAACAATGATTTCCACTATTGTCAAGAGGGTCAAATACACATTGTATGTAGTTATCAGTGGCATCTTTTTTCAAGCATTGCAATGTAGGGACTCTTTAAATGATCCTCACCTACTAAAATGAAGCAAGATTCTGAAATCAACCCTCATTAGCAGAAGCTCTACAAGAAAGATTGTATGAAAAAATGGAAACAACTCTTCTGAAGGACCGTTAATTCGCATAGAAATGTCAGTCAATTTGGTATCAAATTCTTATTAAATCGCTCAAAATTGTTGAAAGTTTAGAGAAAAATAGAAATATTATCTCTGAAATTTTCCAAGTTTAAAATGCTTCTTGGGTTACAACCAATATATACTGTAGATAACTGCCAGAAGGAAGCCCTAAAACGTTTAAAATTACAAGAAAATTTAAATATTCCACAAAAGGAAAGTTGTAAAATAAATGTGTTATAATAAACTACTAATTACCAGGATTGTAACACCGCTGATGACGTGAAAATCCGAGTTTCCTAATAAAAGTTATAGATGAAATAAAATGATCAGTGAAAATCTGAGTTTTTTAATAAAAATTATAGACGAAACAAAACGATCAGTGAAAATTGGAGTTTCCTAATAAAAGTTATAGACGAAACAAAACGATCAGTGAAAATCTGAGTTTGCTAATAAAAGTTATAGACGAAACAAAATGATCAACGAAAATCTGAGTTTTCTAATATAAGTTAAAGACATTTCATAGCCATAAATGAAGGAATTTGCCAAAAAAAGCCTAGATTCGTGAGGTGAAGTTTGGCAACTTTTGTTCCTGGCGACGTTTCTCACTGAAATAGACCCCTTTTGCACAGAAAACTGGCACCGCCTTAGACGCCCGAAAGCTGGTAAACAACTACCAATTGCCCCACGTACCAAACCCTCTCGCACTGCATCAGTAATTTTGTACTGACTTACTTTCATACTAACTTTGATTCAGCAAGTGAACTGACAATAATACATGGCATGTTCTTATATCGGTCCTCACCTTACAAACTGATTAGTCCCTAGAATTAGGGATTCAGGTTCTTGGCAGTTGGATTTGCCAACTGTCGAAAAGTTGGCTCGATGGGCCGTCCAGTCAAATCTAGATCGAGTTAAATGAAAAAACAAAACAAAAAAAAGCTTTTTTTCCTTTGCATATAGGTAGTTTAGATTATATCTGAGCCATCAAGATGAGATCAGACGGTCTAAAATCATTAAACTATCATCTGCTGTTGACTTTGTTAAGAATCTTAATTCTATAATTAGTTTACACTCATGACCCGTCAGGTGTCGTCAAACAAACGATTTTATTTGAACGAAACAAGCTAAAGGAGGACGAAAGTGAAGTAGTAACATATTTGACAATGATTATTCAACAATGCCCTAATTTAATTTGCTGCATTGTTTTCTAATTTCCCCTGCAGTACCAGTAACAACTTCAATCTTCCCATATTCACCATTGAAACCCCAAAATCCTTGCAGAAAGAGGACCCATAACTAGTGGTCTGAGATATAACATAAGCCTCTGTCTCACAATCATCAAGCAAGGCTGCATCAGATTGAAATAGACTTCTTTTAGCCACAAGCTTGTAATAATAGTCTTCATCAAATGTTTTGAAGCTTCCTGGATCCATTTCTACAGGAGAGGTTTGGTCCCCTGCTTTGCATTTTTGCTTCAAATGTAGTACGTAGTTTGGATTTAAATTAGGGTCTGTGTCGCCCTTTCCTGTGAAATTCAATAGCCTCTTGCTGAAATGTTGGGCAGTGAGAAGTCCCAATTGTATGGATTAGCACCAAATACTTTTTTATTATTAGTCAGTTATACGTTATGATTCATAATCATGTTCAAAGCATGATTAGATTAGCCGTTAATCTGCCCAAGCATGATTAGGCTAATCGCCTCACTTAGCAAGCACGTTTAGGCTTAATCGAGCTACTAAGCCGGCTAGTTCTAAGATTTTCATCCTTCTTCATATAATCCAACAATTTAATTGGTAGTAATCTTGCGATTATAATTTGATCAATTGAAATCCATCCTGACTTACGTTAACTAACCAAGAGTGACTCACGATCAATTATGTTATAGACTAAGTTTTAATTGACCAAATGATGCGTTAATCATTCATAATATTCGTATGATAGAAAACAACTTTCACATTTAGTTTAGAAAGCACTTTTTTGTTGAGAATTCCTCGTACTATATCATATGAATTCCCTAATGGTGAGTTCTAAACTTGTGAGGTCATATCTATTCCATCTCTCTCGATTATTAATCTCAAAACTTTCTATGAGGAGCCTCCATAAGCACACTAATAGCAGAACTAAGGGTATATGAAGTCGTGTTTACATGGCAGAGTGGAGGGTCACTCTGCTAACCGAAGCAATCCCGAAAGGAATTGGAATCGTTCCACGTATATTTCTTTTCTTTTGGAGCGAGCCTAAAAAATCAAAGGTTTATTTCACTTGCTCGTCAAGCTTTCGAGCAGCTCTTTCAATTATCGCCTAATCTCCTAACATCTAAAAATGTGAAAGCCTCTCAGGGACCTATGTTGACTTCGTCCTGAGGCTGACTTTTTGGGAAGCTCTGTCCAAGATGACCTAAGTTTGGGGATTGAGTTCTATCTATAAGGGAGTAGGCCATTGATACATAATTTGGTCAGTTAAAACTTGGTTTAATTCTTAATCTGCGTAAAATTACTCAATCAACTCCTCTCAAACATGATTAGGGCGAATTAAACCCTCCCATAATCAGTCTCAATACTAGGATTAATTAATATGGTAATCACACTTTACATTCGAGATTAAGTTTAAAATTTGTAGATGGTTAGACAAACTTAAATCAAATCCCTCAATCAAGCATAATCAATCATGGGATTGGGGTTAATTCATATATTTTTGAACCACGATTTAACACTTAAGGGCTTGTTTGGTAGCTCGTACTGTACAGTAGTAAAAACAGGACAATACTACTTTAATATTGTCCGACGTTTGGCAAAAATATGAAACTCGTACTAGTTAATACGGTGAGACTCTTTAGTCCCACCCACATGGGATAATTTAGTCACCTCCATTTAGGGGGACTACACCGGACTAAGAAAATAAAGCTGTTTTTTTTAGTCACCTATTTTTAATTTATATCATAAAATGATTTTTTTAATTTATATCTTACATGAACTTCACTCACTAACAAAAAATTTATGAATTTTTTGAAGTTGCTAAATTAGTTACTTATGACTTAATTTTACAGACTTTCAAAGTCATTTACTATCTTTTTCTTCTTCTTTTTTGAATTTTTAGAGCCTCTCAATCATATGAGTGGTTCTGTAATTATTTATATATTTTAAATGACTTATTTTATGTATTAAAAATTAAACAATTTTTTTATAATTTTAATGTTTATAACTATAAATTATCATTATCTTAAAATTTACGGGTATAACTGAATTTGTATTTTTAGTCAAAAATAGGGAATTTACGGTGATGACATGAATTATATAATTTATTTTATAGTTAAAAAACATGTTAATGAATTTCAAATAGGTTTTTGCGGATCAAATCATGACAAACAATTTACAATCTAGTATTATAACGTGTCAAACATTGTATAAGTGTTACAGTTTTTTAACTAATACAACATCAAACACTGGACAGTATTACTTAATCCAGTATAGTACAGTCTGACATATTTAATACAGTACTATTCAGTACTATCCTAACTGTCAAACGAGTTCTAAAAACCATCAACCTAAAAGTAGGGATATTAGGAGGTGCCCAAGACACACCTTCCCTGATACAACTAAACCTCTTACCCACTCCTGCGAGCATGGTGTCAACTTGTCTAAGAAATCTGTGCCCAATAAAAAAACTTGCTGAGGGTTGGGCATTGATAGTATTTAAAATGTTAACGTTATATATTTACAATATTTATATTATGCATTAAATATATTTGTGGTAAATTAGTATATTTAAATTGTATAGTAATGTTGAAATAAGATGTTTGGTGTTGTTATATATTATTTCCTTTTACTATTTGTAATACATTTACGTTTAATAATTTATATATTGATTAAATTTTACTTACACCCATAAACTTTAGGTCATTAATAATTTATACCACAAACTTTGAAATGAGCAGAATTACTCCATAAATTTCAGAATATGCAGAATTGATCATTCATGGCTTAATTCGGTCACTTTTTCTAACACCAGATAGTCTATTTTTGTTCTTTTTTTCTGAACTTTATGGTCCTTTATCAAAGTATCGTTGGTCAAATAATACATTGCCTCTATTCTATGCTTTTGATAAAAAAAATTAACAGAAATAAGTAAAACAGAATCAACTTTGCATGTTTTAAAAATTCAGGTAATAATTACACTCATTCGAAAGTTTGCAAGTGTAAATTGTGAATGGCCAAAAGTTTATAGGTGTAAGTGAACGTAAATTCTTCGATATACCATGTCATCGAAAATTGGAAGAGAAGACTAATCAGATGAAAGTATATGATTTATCAACGTGACAATCCAAAGAAGCTTATCAAGACTACTAGATTGATCAGACGGTTAAGATTAATTATTCAGTTGATAAGCTAGATCTCAGTGAAATATTATGCTGATCATATTTTGAGATAGAATGAGATAAGCTACATCAAATTCTATTAAAGGCCTATAAATAGAGGCAAGATGTAACTCTAAAGAGACTCTCAACACACATAAGAAACAAACACAACGTGTAACATGCATTAACCTTGTAAACCTTACTCCATAGTGAAAATACTATGAAGGAAACGGTGTCCGTAGGCACTCCCAAAGACTTAAGCTTTTCACAAAACTCATGGGCCCTAAGCTTTGTGAAAAGCTCAATTCCTTGGGAGTGTCTACGGACATCGTTCTCAGAAGAAAATCATAGGGTCGCCTGAGCTTTGTGAAAAGCTTAAGTCCTTGGGAACGGATGTTTATGGACATCATTTTCAGAAGGAAATCATAGGGCCCCTGAGCTTTGTAAAAAGCTTAAGTTCTTGGGTGTGTCTGCAAACATCGTTCTCAGAAAAAAAAAATCATAGGCCCCCTGAACTTTGTGAGAAACTTAAGTCCTTGGGAACGGATATCTACAGACACCAATTTTAGAAGGAAATCATAGGGCCCATGAGCTTTGTGAAAAGCCTAAGTCCTTGGAGTGTCTACGGTCATCGTTCTCAGAAGAAAATCATAGGTCCCATGACCTTGGTGAAAAGCTTAAGTCATTGGTAGTGTCTACGGACATCGTTATTAGAAGAAAATCATAAGACCCCTAAGCTTTGTAAAAAGCTTAAGTCCTTGAAAATGTATACGGACATTGTTCTCAGAAGAAAATTATAGGGCTCATGAGCTTTGTCAAAAGCTTAAGCCCTTGTGAGTGTTTACAGATACCGTTCTTAGAAGAAAATCATAGGGCCTTTAAGCTTTGTGAAAAGTTTAAGTCCTTGAGAATATCTACGAACATCGTTTTCAGAGGAAATCATGAGCTTTATGAAAAGCTTAAGTCCTTTAGAAGTGTCTATGGTCATCGTTCTCAAAAGAAAATTGGAAACGTCAAAATGGAAACTTGCCTGACTTATAGATCGGAGAACTGCTCAAAAGTTAACAACTGATACAACTGAAGAAAGCAAAGATACTCTTTGAAGACAAATAAGTGGACCCTGTTCTCAAAAAGGTAACCAAAACAGTTACTCCTAGAGGTTGGGATGTGAGCAACAAGCTTATAAAGAAATCAGAAAGGAAATAGGGGTGTATCATTGAGAGCGTGGTCATGATTATTTATTTGAGTCTAAGTCTTTAGGAGTGGACAATTCATAAGTCCTCTCATAATGAACAAAATTGACGTTGGGCCATGGTTCTTTATTTGAGCCCAAGTCTTTGGGAGCAAACAGTTCATAAATCATTCTCTCAGAATGAAAAAGTTGTCATGATTCTTTATTGAGCATAAGCCTTTGGGAGCGGGCAATTCATAAATCCTCTCAGAATGAACAAAATGAACATGATGTTATGGTTCTTTATTTGAACCTAAGTCTTTGGGAGCAGACAGTTCGTAAGTCCTTCTCTCAAAATGAAAATGGGGTTGTTTTTTATTTGGGCTCAAGTCCTCATAAACAGGCAGATCATAAGTCATTATCTCTAAAGAAAATTATAGTCTTATTCTCAGAAACGGGTTTCACAAACGAAAAGATATTTGTTCTCTAACAAAGATCGAAGTCACAAGAACAAATTCTGTTACAAAAAAATTGAAGGCTTGAAGTTAGTACAATAACGAATTTTAATGCCCAAAATTTTACTGTCTTTGAAGAAGAATGAAGTATAATAAGTTTAATAGAAGAAAAATTGCACAAACATAGTGATTCTTATTGATTGAAGTTAAAGTACAAAAGGAAAATACAAAACGAGAGAAGGAGAAAGAAAATAAGGAAACGAGAAAAACTCTATCAATGAGCCTGTAGCATAGGAAACGGGAGAAACTCTGCCAATGAACGCGGGCATCAAATCCCTATGATGAAGTTATAAAATGCTACACTTATTCCTTACTCATTTCAATAAATTATTATATTATTACTCTTGTACACCATTCTTGCACATATCTTAATATATGAGAGAAGGAAAAAGAAAAATATGGAAGAGGGAGAAACTCTATCAATGAGCCAGTAACGAGGAAACGGGAGAAGTTCTATTAATGAGCTTGTTGCAAAGAAAATGAGAAAAACTCTATCAATGATTCCGTAGCAAAAGAAACGGAAAGACGTAACAGTAAATGAAGGAGAAGTAGTCATCATTGATAGCAAACTGACAAAAAGTTGCTCGAGAACCACAAAACATTTATAAACGAGAACGGAAAGACGTAACGACAAAAAAAGAAGAAGGAGAAAGTCGTGATCGGAATTTCATCAATCAACTTCAAAACTCCGGATCTGAAAAAGAAAAAAACTAGCGACTAGAAAATAGATGAAACTCACCTATAAAACAACTTATCTATCAGAAGGGGAGCTCAGATTTGGCCCGACTCTATATGACAACAGCAACTATAGTGTACAGAAAGATATCTCAGAACGGGAAGATATTTATCCCATGACGTAATATTGTATATCGACGTTTCATTAACGTCAAATACAATAGGGGCAAATGAACGGGCATAAATTCTTCAATTTTCCATGTTATCGAAAGCTGAAAGAGACCAATCAGATGAAAGTAATGGCTTACCAACGTGACAATCCAAAGAAACTTATCAAGACCACTAGATTGATCAGACGATTAAGATTAATTTATTCAGTTGATAAACTAGATTTCAGTGAAATATTTTGTTGATCCTATTTTAAGATAGAAATAAATAATCTATATTAGATTCTGTTTAAGGCCACTAAATAGAGGTAAGATGTAACTCCAAAGGGACTCTCAACAAAAATAAGAAACAAGCACATCGTGTAGCTTGTATTAGCCTTGTAAACCTTTCTACATAGTGAAAATATTATCAAAGATTCCCGTGTTTTTCTTCCTTTTAAAGAGTTTTCATGTAAATTATGGTGTTTATTACTCCTCTTTATTTGCTCTTTATTTTTCAAATAACATGTAGGAAATTCATGACAAATTTTTCAAATAGTGAATTCTTCCTTTACAATAAGCTGAATCCATCTCTTAATATATTTTCTTGATCGTCTTCTTGAAATCTCCTTATTTTTTATATAACATATATGCAATTTAGCCTCGAAGTGGGTGTGTATTTCACTACGTATATCGAATGTATAAGGGCAAAATCGAGAAATTTGCGATAAACAATCAATTTCTTCTTCATTGTACGAAAATAAAAACTTTAAAACTCTAAGTTCTATCAACACAAAGTCGTCAAATTTAGCTTTAAAGTTTTACGTGTAATAGAGAATGCGTGACTCGTGGAGAAGAATTATGCACTTTATGATATTAGAATCGACGTGATTTTGGGTTCGAAAATTTTCAGAGAGATTCACGTGCGTTCATGAGTGAATGGAAGAAGCAATTTTTTCCATTTGACATGATAAGGTTAGAATGGTAAATTACTTGTTTTATGCACATTTATGGGTTATACAAAAGCAAATATCGGCTTTTGCTTTACTATATGTTAGTTTCTAAAAGTTGGTTAGCTTTGTAATTCTCCAACAATAAATATTTATAAAATAGAAATTGAAGTATTTATAAACTTTTTACCTTATTAGATTAATGCCAGGTTCTTTAATTACTTAGAATTTTGTCACTTCTATCTTCTGTTTTTGTTAGTTGAACTGATTCTATCTAGACTTGTTTTCCCTTATTTTTGTAATTAAAAATGACTTTTTATTTTTTATTTAAAATTCTAAGGTTTTTTATTCATATCAATAGATTTAAGTTTTAAAATATTTTATTTTTCATTTTTCGCAATTCTCTATATGATAAGATCCATAACTTGAACAAGACAGTTGCACTTAGTTTTTGAGCCAACTAGCTTAATAAACCAGATCATTAAACCACATTTTATAAATAAACAAGTAAATGGCCATGTAGTGCTCGTTTATGAGATAATCAGAAATATTTTTTTATTCACATACTTTTTACTTGACATGTAAGAAAATGATTACTTTATTATCGAACGATTTTTTCTCATCAACCAAGATATTTAAAATAAAAGGTAATCTATAAATATATATACGTTTGTTACCCATTCTCGTACTTTGAAAAATCGGAGAACTTATCAATTTTAAAATATCAATGAGCTATACATGATTTTGGAATTTTTCGGCTCCTTGATTAATTTTCAGCTTGTTACACAAAGGTATGTAGATCATGTTGATGAACTATGATTGGTTCAAACTTTGAGGAAGACAAGGATGTTATATTCTTCTTGCTTCTATATATGTTTTGTCATTTTAATAGTTTGGGCAAATGAATAATAAAAGGAGAAAGAAAGAAATGTATGTATATAGTAGAGTCAACCATCATTTTTTGTTGCTTATTTGCAAGGGAAAGTGATTTAGGCCACACTCTATCTCTTAATATTTTCTCTTTAATGGACCACGCTTTCAAAAAGTTTGTTGTTGGTTTCCCCCTTAAAGCTAAAGCTATAGTGTTTGTACAAGTAAACATATTCTTTACATTTCAACTCTCCCAAAATTTGACAAAAAAAAACACCCAAAAAATATATTTATTCAACATAAAAATTTGGTAATTTAGGTGAACTTTTCTAGCTCTAGAGTCTAGCTATATAATTCGTCAAACAAATGAAAGATGAAAGACGAAATGATTGTCAAAATTAATTAAATTTTGATCTTTATAATCAGAGCAGTGAGTTTGACTAACAATAACTGCACTCCTACAATAGAGTTCAGAAGTGTTGATGGATTGGATTTTTTCAGAAATTTAAATATTTCAAGATATGAAGATAGAGATAGAAATCTAAATTTGATGGAAGAAAGTAGAATATAGTAAAAGAACAAAAGGCAAATGGGGTTTATCTCAAATCAGGATTAGATTATGGCTTGGCAATAGTATTGTTCATGCTATATCCCACAAATACATGATTAATACTTGATCCTATTACTACTATGATAATTGATTAAAATATGTATATATGGTTAGAATAATTCAACCAACAACCGCAATTCCATGCAAAGATGATCCTTTCTCCATTTTATCTCTCTTTCCACCATGCAGTTTGTTGGTAGGATCATCCAACATTCTCTTTCGGTTAGCACTTTGCCTTGGCTTCTTTATCATGTTCCCACTCCACCCAAAAGAAAAAAAATCAGCACATAATATTAAATAAAATATAATGTTGCCATACGTATGTCCCTATTATAAACCACAAAATATATCTTTTTTAAAACTACAATCAGATGAAAATGTGAAGTATTTCAATTTTTCATTTGAAATCAAGAAATAATTGTTGCCATACATATTGCCTACTATGATGTCATATCTGTAACTTTTTTTAAATTTTAAAAGATCATTAATTTTCGTTTCTCAAAATATAAATAAGATATTATATTTTAGGATACTGAACAACATATAATTATAGGGATAAATGTCGATATTCCAGTAATACTGAAATTCTTTAATCCAGTATAAATTTATTCACCGAGAAGAAAACTTCCTCGGCATTTCGGTTTGCCCTACCAAAAGTTTAAAAGTATTCAATCATGTATAATCCCATACGTGAATATTTGTATATATACACTTTGCATAAATACATAGACGCATATAAGCTACACACATATAAAGAGAGATCCATATACGTATATATAATATAGAGAAAATGTGGAATGTGGATCAAGAGAAAAATATGGTCAAAGATATGGAGCTTGGATGGGCAAACACTTGCATAAATCTATATTTTTGCAAAGGCAATAGAGAACCGTTCAAAGTGATTATATTATGCTGTGAGAGGTGAAGCAAACGCTAACCACAAAATATGGACCAAGCTGAGGTTTACCCATGAACCCACCTTCTTTGACTAAGTATTGGGGAAGGACAAGGCTACACAATCTATGGAGAATATGTCACACTTTCACTAGTTTATTATGTATATACAATATTTTTAAGAGGTGATTTGTAACTATTTTCGGGTAACTATTTTCTTATATCGTTTCATTTTGTATAATTTCATTTATTGGTTTGACACTTTCATAATACCCAATTAAATGTATATAGTTTCCATTTTTTTCTTTTTCCCTCTAACTATTTTTTTTGTCAAAGAGACAGGATGTAAAAACACCCTAACTGAAAGAACCATTCATTAATCAATAAGAGAATACATAAAAACAAAGGGCACACCTCAGGGCAAAAAAAAAAACTCAAGTTGGAGAAGAAAATCAATGTGTATTAGGACATTTCAGTTAGATTAGCACATCCTTAGCACCTTCATAATCTAATATAGACCACCTAAAGCAAAGAAAAGAACCAGAATGAACATCACAGGTGGAGTCTCAACCAGAATAAAAGCTCAATGAAATCCCCTAACTAGCCTCATTAAAACATTTCCTAGAAAAAATCTCAAAGGGAAAAACTCAGAAAATGAAAAAGAGAACTAGTCTAAAGCAAGATTATAATTATCTTTCCCTCCAACTATGATTATACCGTGTTTGAGCACGTATTATGGAATTGGAAATTTGATATGTAAGCGTGCGCAATAGTTCTTATAAGCGAGGATTTGTAGTTTTGTCTAAAAGAAAATTCACGCACAATTACATGCACTTATGATATGGGATATCTAAATATGTATGCGAAAATATCAATGTCAATGAAAATTTCAAAAAATTATTAGCAAAATAAAACATCACGAAATCTATATTTCCTTGGGGTGGAAAATTTAGGAGATATAGTAAAACACAAACATTGTTTACAACAATATAATTATCACTTTTAATAAATATTTATGTTAGTAATGAAATATCATTGCTCTACGGATTTTCATGACTTATAACCGAACCATCTAAAGAAATTCTCTGTGGTTTATTCCTTCGTCATTTTCGTTCCTCATCGGAAAAAGAGATCTCATATCTCCTTTCGGTAAAGTTTTTCTATCATTCTAATTTTGTTTTCTCCATTTACATAATAAGAGCTTTTCCTCCACCTAGATCTAGATTTATGATAGTTTTTCCTCTACCTAAATCTAGATTTTGTTTTCCTTCAATAGCATTCATTTTATGACTGTCTTTGATAGATCTAATCTAGATCTACAAGTTGTGTTGACCGATTATGTCAGATTCTTCATTGAATTATTTGACAGAGTGCATTTCAACTTATTTCAGTCAGACAAATCTTTTTGGGTGACGGAGGTACTTAGAAGTTAGAACGAACCAAAATAAAGCTCTAAACTATCCTTCATATTCCTTCAATAGTTTTTTTTGTAGTTGTGGCTGATTTATGTAATTTGGTTGTCAAGGTTTTATGTTGATCTTCTAAAATTTGGTTTATTTTTATTGATAAATATGTATTTTTTTATTATTATTTTAATCTAGATCTGCATTCTTCTTCTGAAATGAATGAATTCCTTATAAAAAATATGAAATATTATTGAATTCATTCTCTACACAAAAAAACATATTATTTATTCTTTTAGAAAATATTTCCCTCCTTTTTGGAATTGAAAGGGAGAGATAATGTCAAATGTCAACAAAGTGTCACATACTACTCCATAAATAAAAAATACTTCGTATATTACTGACACGTGTAAAATAGATTGTATCACAAGATATAATTTATACATGATGAATGCAAGTAGAGTGACCTGAAATTAATTAGGTACTGCGGAGGCTTAACCTCATCTAAACCAGCTGGTTAGATATTGATGGACAACTTTTAAGAGTAAGATATTTCATTTAAGTATAGTCCTTTCTTTTGTCAAAGTTACAAATTCTATGAGAATTGAGAATATTAAGACTTGAAGTAACGATTTTATATTATGAGTATTGAAATTTAACCATTGTGATAACTCATTTTATCATATTAAAATATAGATCTATCCCTAGACAATTTTTGGGTTTAATCTAAATTCACTCTGATCATCCAATTAACAAAACTATATCTCGTATCATTCAATTGTTCTCTTATTATTAGTTGTTTTACATAAGAATAGAAAAACAAATAAATAGGGTGCATCTATATAAGAGCATACCCCAAGCATTCAAATGTGAGATTAAGTAAGCAACTAACATGATCAAAAGCTATTGTGTAGTAGAAATCTACTAAGGATATCCATTCTCAAAACTAGAATAAGTCAATCCCTAATCTTTTTGCAGTTTGAGGTTAGTGCTATTTCGTGGAGCTCTATGGGCAAGCCATAATAATCTCTCTAATCATCATAATGATAAATCTAAGAGAACAAGGAATATCTACATTTTCCCCTAAATATCTTGCTTTTTGTTTCAATATAAACATAATAAATAAAAGTAAAAGAAAAAAGCTAAGTTGATATTGTAGATTTTAAACCCTTCAAACAGGTGTGCCCTAGAAGCCGTGCAGTCGTCCGAAGAATAGGGGCTCTTTAAACAACTGAGGAAGAAAAAATATAATTTTCTATTCTTCCTCAATAGGTTCGGCGGTAACAAGGGAGGGGGAAAGAGAAAAACTCTTTTCTTGCACTGTGGTCAGAGTTCAACACATCCTAAGAATGCAACCTTAATGTCATCTCTTATATAATAATTATAGAATTTACACATATACCCATATATGTTAAATTGTCTAAATCTTCTCCCCATGCACTGCTATCTACGATTTTTACATCTCTCCTAGAGTCAATACTGTGTCCAAATTCATCAACCCAAATTGATAAATTAAATTGATCCCTATCAATTATTTAATTAATTTTTTTTATTTACTAATTATCCAATAATTAGAAAATAATAAATTAATTAATTTGAACATTAATTTTTCTCTTCATTAATTTAGTGATGACACCCATTATATATGGGTTCGAGAAGTGTACCTTGATCCAAAATATATTTTTGGTCCAAGTGATGTTGTTTCTCATTCATGTCCCTATGAGCTACTCCTAAGACCGAATAGACTCACATGAATAAAGCTATAGGATTCAAATACCTAGCTAACACTACAAGATAAAAACGCTACGATAACGGCAAAAAATGCTATCGTAGCGTTTCCCAAAATGCGATATTAGCCAACGTTATTAAAAGTCAGAATCTAAAATAGCATTTTTTAAATGCTACAGTAGCCCTGCCAGAGCGTTTTTTAAATGCTACAGTAGCCCTGCCTTAGCGTTTTTTAAACGCTACAGTAGCCCTGCCATAGCGTTTTTAAACGCTACAGTAGCCCTGCCATAGCGTTTTTTAAACGCTACAGTAGCCCTGCCATAGCGTTTTTCAAACGTTATGGTATCCCTGCCATATCGTTTTTAAGTGCTTTGGCAACCCTATGACAACATTTTTAAATGTTGTGATAAAAATTTTTATAGCATTTTTTAAAGTCGTGGTATATCTTTCATAGTATTATTTAAAGCTGTAGAAGATATTTGAAAGCATTATTTCCATGCTATAAATGTTGTGAATAACGAACTTGGCTAACATACTTATTCTTGCAATTGTACAAACTTAAAAAATAATAATGTTTTGACAAAATATCACAAAATAACATAATCACAGAACGTTTTATTTAATTATTTAAAATTGTTACAGACTATTGTCCGCTAGAATCATAGTTCCAAATGACAAATACATATTGAATTTTTACATAGAACAAGCAAAAGTAATATATCCTAAAGAGAAATATTAAAATCTAGTAAGACTCCAAATCTAACTATGAAGCTTCAGAAACGGTGTCGTTTGCTGTAGAGACAAGATCAATGCTTCGACAGATTTTAATAAAAAATAACTTGGTCAGAAACATTCGATCGGTAGAAGAAGCCACAACATAAATACTCCAAGGTGCAACATTTTGTACCGTACAAGGATTACGACCATCATTACCAGCTAAAAAAACAACAGCAACTCCAAGTTGTATTGCATGAAATGAACCAACTTTAGTAGTTGATCCATAAGAAGGATTAGGACCATCATTCTCTGCATACAGTTTATTTTCTTTATTAATTGTTAGAAAACTTATATATTTCATAGGTAATATGAGAATAATTAAAAAAAGAATAAATTAAGGGTGTTAACTTATAATTAACTTAGTTAGTTATATTACTGGCCAAGGTTGCTGCCTGTGTTGCATTAATTCTTGCTCAAAACCCTGAAAGTCTATGCTTGTAGCTATATAACATGGCTTGCTTAACATCTTCTTTACTGAAAAGTTGAAATTTACATTCAAACCAATCCATAAATATTGTGTATATTTAACCAAATAAAAAACTAATTAAATATAGAGGAAATATCGGAGTGAATCTGCATATGAAAAATATTAGAAAGTATTTGTAGATGATGTTTTGAAGTGAGGGCAGTGTTGTTAACACGGTTGAGACCAAAGTGAGGGCAGTAGTGATTTTTAAAGAAAACAAACCATAATTACACTATGGAAGATTCCAAACATGATATTCACTTCGTTTCTAACATAAATTAATGCAGAAAATCACAAACAAAAAGAAGCTTAATGAAACAGCATATTTGTTTCTAGTTTTGAATTTGATATCTGTAAACATAAAGTTTTAGATTATATTATACTAATATTCGTTTATGACCATAGATATAAGAGCTAAAAGATTATATGTGTTGCTTAAGCAACTCTCTACCTGCATCACAGTAGGGAAATCTTCGACAAAATCAGGTGGAAAAAACAAATCATTTTGCTTCTTTGTGAACGATGTCTTTCCTATAAAAATAGTAGTTTGAGGAGAGCAGACAACTAACAGTTTTCTCACTTCATAGGCTCTCTACAATGATTTATCCTGCAACACGTTCATGGTAATACTAACAACTCTCTAAGAAAGAGAGTAGATTATGGCATCCCAAATGTAACAATATTACATTAGTCAAACCTCATCAGTTTCATGTGACTTGACTATGCGGGATAGAATTCAACATAGGGCATATTCTCCAAGAATTTTGTGAATTTCTCGTAACCATTTGAAATATCAGATACTACTGAAGACAATTCTAAGTAAACAAAATATCAGCCATAAGTAATTACATAATAGTTAATGACCACAAATCCACAACCTCTTATACATTGAAGCACTAGCATAACCATGATGGTATAAGTGTTTCTACTTCAGAACTACCATCCTAAGAATCAACTTCAAATTGAAGTTCTCTTAATTCATATCTTAAAAATGAAAGAACTGCTAGTATGACTAATTGGTGCTCAGGCGGGATGAATAATTATAAAAGAAACGCAGCAAATTGGTGCTCATGCGGGATGAATAATTATACCAGTGAAAAAAATTCTAAATCAAAGCCAGTTGACAACTAGAAAATAGGAAATTAGTAAATTTCAAACAATATTGTTTATGCAACAACTCCAGAGGCATATAAGATATATTAAAAATTAAAATATTGGGAATCAAAAGTAGATCAATTAACCTGGTTGGGCACCAAGCTTAAGGAAATCATTGCAAACTGAATGATATAATGGACTAACCATTTGAGAGTTTGTGTGTTGTCTGAACAGTATTAAACGGAGCACTATTTACAGTGCCAGAGAACTAACCCAGCTGACGACTCATTTGAGCCTTCCTTGAAATTGCTTGGACAGACCCTTGTATTTGATTTTGTGTTATCGAGTCCTTTAGTCCAAATCATGGAGTTTTCTTGAACATGTCTCTGAACTTCTTGGGTTGTTTTGGTGGTGAGAAATACGATTCATTAGGTAATATTTTCAGCTTCTTTTCTTTTCTTCTCTGGCTGTTCGTGGAAGAATGGAATCCTTCTGTGATGATTTTAAGCACTTGTTAGATTTAGATGACTTTCTGTAAGAAAATAATCAAGTACAAGAGACATGGTTAGCAAGTAAGTTAATTTTTTTTATAGAGGAATGACTAATAGCTATGTTAAGTGTGTTAAGAAAGAGTCGGGGTGTGAAAGATGGAATGGAGATAAAGGTTTTAGACAAGAATTTGTTTTTGTTTAAGGTGACGAGTATCTCAGATGTGGAGAAAATTAAATCTAAGAGCCATTGAAGCTTCAATAGAAGCCTTTTGGTACCAAAAAAGTATGAAGCTAGTTCTCAAGTATCTGACATGAGTTTCAATGATAGTCGTATATGGATTAGAATACAAATATCTTCCTCCAGAGTAAGTAATAAGCTCAATAATCTTTAGATTAGCCTCAACAGTGGGAACTATAGTTGAGATTGATAACTATACTTTGATCGGGGCTCTTGCGAGATCGGTAAGAGTTATGATTCCTTTTGAGGTTGAGATTTTTTAAGCCAGACATATGTGTAAAGAGAATAGGCAAATCACCAATGTGGGTTGTGTTTAAATATGAACGTCTACCATAATTTTGCTACAATTGTGGAGTTATATGTCATGATACAAGGGTCTGTCCAAGGAGAAGAAACATGTACAAAATATTTATCATTAATATATTCTTCTAGTTTCTTTTGGTAAAAAACAAAAAACAATGGCAACAAAAAATCAGTAAAGATTCAAAAGATAACGCCAATCATGTTAATTGTGAAAACATTCAGTCGCTTTCAATTACTAATAAACTGGAGTGCCAGTAAACTTTCAAAAGAAAAAGGAGTGCTAGCATAGCACTTGTACTAGTCCTTGCATTGCAGATTGTCTGAACTGTTACTGAGAAAGGAGTTGTTGCTGGTGAGGTAATTGCATTATTTTTTTATGTTGTTGTTGTTGATGCTGTTGTTGTGTTTGTTGTTGAAGGGAAGGTGTATTCATCAAATTTATGCTAGACCTTGACGAGTTGGCATATGGAAATGTAGACGTTGTGGTATTGTCAAAGTAAGTGACACTTATGGCACCAGAAGGAGAAACAACCGATCTTGAAATGAGTTGACATATGGCTATGGATCCCTTGACCACTCATATTATTTGATATTAGAGGGGTATTCTTCATATACATACCTGGCAAAGATTCCATTAAAGCCACTGTAGATTACAGGATGCACAATTTGTGTATTAATATATAGGTTATCGATGCCAGAAAACGTGACTAACTATTACCAGAAGTAACGGAAAACTTGAATTCCATCACCAACATTCAGCACATCTACCAAATACATTGGAAGTGCGGGCGTAATCTTCCTTTAGTCTCTGGATAACCGTAATCCTGCACTTAAATCGCCATCTTATAATCAGAACAAGTTAAGAGAAGTAGTTGATATCCAATTAAATGGATCGCAATGCCATACAAAAAACATCTAGCTTTGAAGTACTTCTTAACTTGGTTTGTTGAATAATTTAGACCACTTAGTAGTCCTTATCGAATCCTAGTGCCCTAAAAATAAAGGAAGGCATGTGCAGCAAGTTAATTTTAATACTAATTGTCAAGTCACCAAAAGAAAAAGATCAAAACATGAAGTTGTAGTCAACTAAGAACTAGAAAAGATCAAACACTGTAGCAGTCTCAGCTGATATGTTCAAGTGCATGACATAAGCTTTCCATCGATCAAAATGCATGGATTAATATAGTATAATAGACTATCTCAAAGCCTTATCCTAAGTTTTGTAATAGAAAAACAACACCTGACAAAATTCAAGTATCACACACCACAAGACAGAATGAACACAAGTAAATATGAAATAAACTAAATCAAACATTTGATTACCTTTTATTCAAGAGATGCACTAAAATAGATAAAATGAAAGATTCAGAAAAAGAGATCAAACCTGAAAATCAGAACCGTGGCTGAGGCAAGGGTCGAGGATCTCTATTTTTTATTTTAACTTCAACAATGAAAACCAAAGAATCAGAAGAGAGAAAGATAGAATCTAACCCTTGCTCATTTCTGTTCACAGAAATCCAAAGAATCAGAAGAGAGATAGAAGTTAACTCTTGCTCGTTCTTTGTTCTTGAATAGAGAGATATGGAAGCTAATCGAGAGAGAGAAGCTAATGGACAGGATCTGCTCTCTCTCTTCATTGACGAAGCTAAAACCCTAGCTAGGTTGTGGGTTCGTTGGAGAGAGAAGACAAAGTGCGCTGAAGAAGATGAAGGGCGCTAAATTAAATAGAGAGGGTGCTGAAGAAGGCTTCATTGTAGAGAGAAGATGAAGGGTGCTGAAGAAGACGAAGGAAATAGAGAGGGCGTTGAAGAAGGATTCATTGTATAGAGAAGACGCTGAAGAAGATGAAGGAAAGATAGAGGGTTGTGAATGTGAAGGGAGAGGGATAGGTCTAAATTTAGGCGGGTTGGCGTGTTATGTTCCCGCGTCACTATCCCCGAAAAATTGGCTCTCTTAGTGTTTCGATATAAAATGCAATTGTGGTGTGCTATAAAAATACACATTTGTTGTAATGTAATTTATCTCCATAAATTCCTGACTTAATTAGTCCCGACATCGTACGACTCCACTATAGGTCCGATGCCGAATCAACTTTCAATTCATGCGCGCTACATTTTTCTGTTGGTGCAAATAAATATATTTATTTCACGGTCCACAAAATATTTTATGATGTTACCATTCGTGAATATCAGTAATAAGAGTGAGTTGTGAATAAGAAAGACATATCAGTGAGTGCCTTGCACAATTTATCTTATTCAATGACACACGTCATCAAGTACCAGATCCGGTTTATTTAATCACACACTCATCAATAAAGTATAAGGCGATATTGTTGCTATTACAATCTCACCACGAATTCCATATCTGTGAATCACACAACTTCAACATCGTTGAATCACGATCCCAATAGTCGAGATATTGTCTGGAAATTCAAACTCACTCAATTGGCGTATCAAAGATCGCAGCTAACTAGGTCAAGTTATGTATTCATATCAGGATTAAGGTAATTATGAAATTACCAAAAATGTGTAACAATTAGATTTAGAGCTAGATAAATGTCTTTGTTCTAAACTAATTTGTTACTGGTCTATTCAACATGTTTCATAACATGTCTAGGTCAACCGTTAAAGTCTCCACTCCCATGACCCAAGAGCGGCATCTTTTGGTCCAACCTAACAGTCGTAATCGGACTCAATTATCTAGTCAATCTTAAGACTACGAATAACATTCTGAACTATTTTAGAAGAGCTTGTCTGGAAGACCTCTCTATCTTTACTCTTCTTACGTTGATAATAGTTCAATGACTTGAGTAAATTATAAACACGCTTTAATTAAAAGAAAAATTTCATTTATTCATTAAATTAAGTAATACAAAAAATGTCTAAAAAATAACTAAATAATCATAAATAGTTATTACACTCTACTTTATGGACATAATTCCAACAGAAGCTACATATGTATTGATTTTCTGGTTTGGGCTAAAAAGATTATGTTCAGTCTAATGCTTTTATTTTTGGCACCTTACATTCAATTAACTCATGTCCTTTATTCATTTACGCAGTTTGGCGAGCAATCGCCATTGATCAAGACAATAACCTCTACTCAAGTAGGATGGACGTCAAATCTAAGGATTAAGCGGAACCTACAAGTTCATCAACTTTCACTAAAGATGAATTGATTTATTGATATGCACCTAGAAATGAATGGAGTTCTTTCATCAAACGATGGTTGTAGACTTGTTTATTCTTCCAAATATGTGTATGGCTAGTTGATTATTATTCACAATGGTTTAAATTATAGATATTTAATATAGCATTTGAGTTGTAATTCTTTATGAATAATTGACAAGATATGATGTTACATGTTATATAACTCATGATATATTGATGTTTATAAGAAAATGTATGTTATATGCTTGTCTGAGATAAGTAAAAATATTAACATACTCAACGAAAATGAATAAAGAAAAAACTATTGTTATTGTAAGAAAGAGACTTAGAAATAACTTTAAGCAAAATCTCAAATCCTCCCAAGGAAAGCAGTCTAGTGTAGCTTTCCATACATCACTGTCAATGTGCTTCCAATGTCTCTGATAGAACAATCCTGGCATTCCATTAGGCCCCCGAGCCTTTGGTCCTCCCATAGAGAACATTGCACAACTAACTTCATCAAAAGTAACAAGGGCAGTAAGTAAACAATTCAAATCATCACAAACTACATGGTTCAAATGGTTCAAGACCCATTCCACATCAGAGGTGGTCAGGGTTATGTCAACACACATTAGGAATGCAACCTTAATGTCATCTCTTATATAATAATTACATAATTTACACATAAACCCTTATATGTTAAATTATCAAAAATCTCCTCCCTCTACACTGCTTTCGTGATTTTTACATCTCTTCTAGAGTCAATACTGTGCCTAACTTCATCAATCTAAATTGATAAATTAAATTGATCCCTATGAATTAATTAATTAATTTCTTTTATTTACTAATTATCTAATAATTAGAAAATAATAAATTAGTTAATTTGAACATTAATTTTACTTTTCACTAATTTAGTGATAACACCCATTACATGTGAGTTTGGGAAGTGTACCTTGATCCAAAATATATTTTGATCCAACTGATGTTGTTCTCATTCATGTCCTTATGAGCTAATCCTGAGAATGAATGGACTCACATGAATAAAGCTATGAGATTCAAATACCTAGCTAATTTATCTTCATAAATTTCTGACCTATTTAATCATGACATCATACGACTACATTATAAGTTCAATGTTGAATTAACTCTCGATTCATGCGCACTACATTTTCTGCTGGTGTAAATAAATATATTTATTTCAGGTCCGTAGAATATTTTACGATGTTACCCTTCGTGAATGTCAGTAACAAGAGTCAGATGTGAATAAGAAAGACATATCAGTGAGTGTCTCGTACAGTTTGTCTTATTCAATTACTCATGCCATCGAGTACCAAACCCGGTTTATTTATTCACACGCTCATAAATAAAGTATAAGGTGATATTGTTGCTATTGCAATCTCACCACGAATTTCATATCTGTGAATCACACAACTCCAACATAGTTGAATCACGATCCCAATAGTCGAGGTATTGTCTGGCAATTCAAACTCACTCAATTGGCGTATCAAAAATCGTAACTAACTAGGTCAAGTTTCGTATTCACCTCAGGATTAAGGTAATTATGAAAATACCAATAAGGTGTAACAATTAAATTTAGAGCTAGATAAATGGTTTTGCTCTAAACTAATTTATTATTGGTCTATTAAACATGTTCCATAACATGTCTAGGTCAACCGTTAGAGACTCCACTCCTATGCCCCAAGACTGGCATCATTTGGTTCAACCTAACAGTCGTAACCAGACTCGATTGCCTAGTCGATCCTAAGACTGTGAATAATATTCTGAACTATTTCAGGAGAGTTTGTCTAGAAGACCCATTTGTCTTTACTCTTCTTACGTTGATAATAGTTCAATGACTTGATTAAATTATAAACACATTTTAGTTAAAGAAAACTTTCATTTATTCATTAAATTCAATAATACAAAAATGTCTGAGAAATAACTAAATAATCATAAATAATTATTACACCCTAATTATGGACATAATTCCAACAGAAGCTACATATGTATTGATTTTCTGGTTTGGGCTAAAAAGATTATGTTCATTCTAATGCTTTATTTTTGGCACCTTACATTCAATTAACTCATGCCCTTTATTCTTTACGCAGTTTAGCGTGCATTCATCATTTATCAAGACAATAACTTCTACTCTTGATGTCAAATCTAAAGATTAAGCGGAACCTAAAGGTTAATAAACTTTCACTTGAGAGGAATTGATTTACTGATATACACCTAGAAAGGAATGGAGTTCTTTCATCAAAAGATGGCTATAGACTTGTTTATTCGTCCAAATATGTGTATGGTTAGTTGATTATTATTCAGAATGATTTAAATTATGGATATTTAATATAGCATTTGGAGTTGTAATTCTTTGTGAATAATTGACAAGATATGATGGTTCATGTTATATAACTCATGATTTATTGATGTTTATAAGAAAATGTATGTTATATGCTTGTCTGAGATAAGTAAAAATATTAACATATTTAACGAAAATGAATAAAACAAAAGCTATTGGTATTGCAAGGAAGAGACTTGGCAATAAATTTAAGTAAAATATCCAATCCTTATTGGCTAAAAGAGTATGATCAGTACTACCTAACTTGATTAGTCTTAACCAAACAACATTTGTCCTAAGGAGGTCCATATCTGATAATATTTTATTGTCACAAGAGCTACTAAGAGGATATCATAAAAATTCATTCTCCCCGAGATGTGCACTTAAGGTATATATGTTGTTTCTGATGAAGAACAAGATAATATATTGTCTTCTTCTGGCTTCACTAAAGGTGTACCGCCTGTTAGATATTTGTACATTTCATTAATAGCTACCAAATTAAATGAAGTGAATTGTGAAGTTCTAGTTGATAAAATCATTACTAGAGTTAAAGCTTAGGAGAATAAGCACTTAATTTTTGCAGGGAGACTTCAGCTTATTAGAACTATTCTAGTCGTTATACAAAGTTACTGGAGTAGTCTTCTTATCCTTCCTAAAAAGATAGTGAAGTTAATTAATTTAACACTAAGAAATTTTCTGTGGATTGGCAGGTCTGATTCTTGTAAGGGTTATAAAGTTTCATGGAAGTCTGTTTGTGCTCCTTATAATGGAGGTGGGTTTAATCTAAGAGATTCTATAATTTGGAACCAAGCTGCTATTTCAAGGCATATTTGGAAGCTAGCTAGAAGGGATAAGAATTCCTTATGGGTAGCTTGGTGCTCTCAGAATCTTCTTAAAGGCCATTCTATTTTTACAGTGAAAATATGTTTAGACCCCTTCTTGGTCTTGGAGGAAACTCATACAATTGAAGGAGAAGATATCTCATTTTTGTAGTGTTGAGGTGGGTGATGGGAGATCTATCTGTTTGTTCACTGATCCTTGGCTCACAGGAGGCTCTCTTCTACAACTTCACTGCTAGAATTTTGTTTCTCATTCTGGTTTACCAATCACTTCTCTTTCTATCTTTATTAGGGAAGGACAATGGTATTGGCCTAATGCAATGTTAGCAAGTCTCTTTTCTTCAAGACATATCAGTGCTCCTCCTATTTTTCATATAGAGGATAAGTGGTTTTGGGATAATGGTGATTTTTCCTCAAAGCAGACTTATTGGTGAGCTCTTGCTGGTGACTTGGTCCAAGCTTGTTTGTTTTTCAAGCCATATTCCAAAGTGCTCTCTTATCTTATGGTCAAGTCTCCAAAATAAGCTAAGTGCCAAATATAGAGTTTCATAATGGAACTTGGGCCTATCTATAGATTGTATCTTTTGCATGCATGGCTTGGAGTTAGTGAAACATCTTTTCTTTGAATTTTCATTTGCAAAGCAGATCATTGTCCCTATTATGTGGAAGGGTGGCAGTGATATTTCCTTTTATGATTAGTCATCTTTTAACTATTGGCTTAATTCCTTAGGCAGTAGCAAAAGATATGTAAGTTTGTGCCATAGTCTTATTTTTTCTTCTTTTGTTTATTGTCTTTGGCTTGAGAGAAATAGGAGAATATTTACAGGAAAAATCATGGACTCTCACTTATTATCTAGGAAGATTTGTTTTATGGTTGATAATAGTATAGGTCTAAACTTTGGTGATTGTATTTCTGAATTTTAGTTGTAAACTAGTCTATTTAGGTTTTATTTTGGTTTATAGTCTTGGGATATGCTCATTGTACTAGTGTAATACTTTTGGTTAAATACAATTTTTTACCGTTGACCAAAAAAATCTGAGTATAATGTTAAAAAAAGACTAAGTAGTTTTCATTAATCTGGACAAATAAAACTGAATAGGATAAAAACTACTTGATCTAAGCAAGTATTTTATAAAAATTACTTGCTTAGACGGAGTAGTTTTTATCGATCTAGACAAATAAAAATGAATAGACAAAAATTACTTACTGTGAGCAATAATTTTTAGGATTCTAGACAAAAAAATGAATTAAAACAAAAACTATTTGATTTGAGCATGTACTTAAACCAAGTAGCTTTTATGAATCTGGACAAATAAAATAAAAGGTAAAAACTATTCGTTCAGACCAAATATTTTTTATAAACTACTTAGTCCGAGCAAGTATTTTTTATGATTCTAGACAAATAAAATTAAATAAGTCAATATTTTTTTGGGTCATTTGACTTCTTTAATTAGGAGGGGCAAAAAATAATTTCATGTGAAAAAGACATGAATTTCTTATTTTAATGGTTCATTTATTTAATTTGACTTTTCAAATAATAGTCTTTTTTCCTCAAAACTATTGTTATTGCACTAGGTTAGACGATTAAAGGGGTGTAAAATTTTGTACCAAATTGACAACCAAATCAAATATGGCATGTTCTTTCAGTGTCCTCGTTTCGGTTCAGATTTTCGGTAACTTTCAAATCGAATCGAATTGAAACTTAAGTGTTTTTTAGTATTTTTTTTATTTTTGTTGTATAATTTCATACTAAACCAAACCAAAATTTTAGTTTTTATTTGTATTTTTCGTTTTCATGATTTTTTCTAGTTTTAAATGTTTCAATCTTGTTTGAAACCCATAAATTATGCTGAAAACTTAGCTTTTCGTATTAGAATTTCTAAAACAAAAATTTCACCACTTGAACCAAACTATAAAATAAATCTGAACCAAATCAAACTAAAATTTTCAATTCAATTTAGTTTGACAATATTACATTATCAAACTGAACCGTGAACATTCATGACGGTTAACATTACACTTAGTATCAGTATTTGGAAAAATTGAAAATGAAATGGTAGTTAATTGGTGGAGTTCTTTTAATTTAACAAGTGTACCCCATTACAAATGGATTTTACTTGTTTAGGTTTTCTTGAGGACTAATATATAACTTCAAATTTTGTCAATTAATATCTGACCTTGTCACCCAACGCTTAATAGATATAGTGAGTTCGAGTCCAATTTGTAATTTGGACAAAAATGTCTGAAAAAGAAAATATTTTTTATATGGTTTAGACGTATAGCCTTTAGGATTATCAAGGTGAATCATAATTAACCCATCTGATCTCTACCCCAAAAGATGATAATCACACATGTAGTTGTAGTTACTCATTAAGTTGATAACTACATGTAGTTTTCAACTCCAACTCAATTCGTTTAAATTCTGCTGGAAAACTCTCCGAAACTCCAATTCCTACTGTTCGTCTCCTCAGAAAATATTCTTGTTTCTTCTGATCTCTTTGTCAAAGTTATTGGTCTCTCTGTTTTTCTTTGGCTTCTTCCTCTGCTTCAAGAAAGCAGAGTCTTTCAGGTCAGTCAATAGAAATACGATCTTTTTTCTTGAAAAACACAGTTCTTTGGATTGTTTAAGGAGATGAAATCAAAATTAGATTATGTAAATTAATCTCTGTCAGTTTATGTTTTCTTGTGGAAAATGTTCCTCTGTTAAGACCCAAAAACAGATGACTAATTCTTTCAATCATTTTGACTTCTCGTAATCTTTTTTTTTTTGAATTTTATTTCTTGGTTTATCTTCCAATCAGGTGGCTGAAAACGATTGCCCCATTCGGTGCGCAACTCATGACGTTGTAAATCATTTTCCTCATCCTTCTTCTTTATCTCTCTCTGCTTTACCTTTTTGTTTGTTTCCCCAGAAAGTGAAGGAAATGGCGGAAAATCCAAAGTGGGTAAGCACTGCTTTTTTGGTTTTTCTTTTTTCTTCCGTTTTTTTAGTAAATTTTACGTTTCTTTAACTGTTTCATTGGGGTTTGCATCCTTTTGACGTTTCGTTCATTAATTCTTTCGTTTTATTAACAGAAATTGGGTTTTTTGAATTTTTTTCCCAGAATTTGACTTCTTGCGAGGTTTATGGATTAGAAGAGAAAATGAATCCCGAGAAAATATTGGTTTTGGATGATTTAAACGGGTTTCAGTACACAGCAGGATCCGAAAGCTTTATTATTAACATGGATACCCTCTCAAATAGTCCCAACAAAGAAATTCCTGCAGATTCAAGAACAACTGTGAGTTCTAAGTTTTCATTTTCTTATTTCTTTTCTCTCTGCATTCATTTTCTTTTGGGCGGTGAAGTGAATAGTTTGGTTGACTTTAAATCAATCACAATCAAAATTGAAGAATTATTTTCTTCCACATTAATTAAAATTTAAGTCAATTTTAAATTGTTAATCCTTCCATTATTGATGACATTACAAAAATTAAAAATATTTTCCCTCCCACTTCTTTCGCAATTAATCAATTTGAATTAATAATCACCAAAAAAAAGTTGCAGAGAAATTTTAGCAGAAAAGTGTTTCAGCATGATATCAACAAGAAGATTACTTCAAATACTGCTGCTAATGGAGGAGATTTAGTGTCACCAAGAGGTAAAATCATCGTTATTACATCACGAAAAGCCATTAATTATCAGTTTATCATATAGTTAAGCTTCAACTTTATGAACATGTAAAGTTATATGTACATGTTGGGGTGTTTTTGTTTAATTAAATAGCAGGTTCTCAAGTGGGATTAAGCACGCCTCAAAAGGCAGTAGCAAAGAAAGTAGGTTGCTCAGATCATCCAATTGCGATAACCACAAGCAACATCAGTGTCACCACCGAAAGGGCTGGGAGCCTTAGGAGAAACAGTTCCAACAAACGGTCTTCAACTTGTCGGATTTTTAATCCCAGGAACATCGTTATCTTCATGGCCACAGTGTATGCTCTTGAATATTAGTCCTATCTTTTTTTTAATTACATTTTGTTAATTAGATTGTTTAATTAGTATTGATTTTCTAATAGGTCAAGCATGGGGACTCTCTTGCTGATATTCATGACTCTTAGAATCAGATCACTCACTGCAGAAAATCTTGATTAAGAGCAAGCTATAACCCGGTTTTGGCGAAGAAATGAACAGGTTTAACGACAGATTAGTGTTTATAAGAAAGGGATTATTCTGATAACAGTTTTTGGCAAAGAGTGCATAAAAGAAGGGATGCAGTTCAAATCTTTGGTTCTGGCATTTTTCTAACACTTAGATGAAGACAATGACATAGTTCTTTAGTGACAAAGATATGGAATCTTTGTTTTTAGGTTTTCTTTTTATATTTAGATTGATGTTGAAAGATGAGTTTTTTTCTTTATAGTATTTTTGTAAATAGTAGAATGAATAAATTGCTCCTAATGAGCTTTTTCAAAATTTTAGCTAATTAATATTCAGTGATTCTTTTAGTTTAAAGCACGTTTTATGTTTTTAGAAGATTTTTCCACGTTTTTAAGAAACATGTATTGAATACTTTGTGAGTTACTCTTCAATCCGGGCATTTTACCACATGTTATTGAGAGTTTTTGTTGAACCCTCGAACATATTTATTAAACATACTTCAACATATTTATTTAACCAGAATAGATTAGACGATCTAGATTTACTCAACTGTAGTGTGCGACGTTGGAGTCAAACGACAGCCACTCCTCTTGCCCAACGCTCATACTTCTTTGCACCATATCATGTAAAACTAACTTTTTTTTCAAGGCATATGCCCATACTATTCAATTACGCCTATAGAAAGCATCATTTGATCTGGACAGCTGTGTACCTCCCATGTAAAGCAAAGGGCTCTAAGTGCGCATGCATTAAGACATATAGACAAATACTTATTTCTAACATTCTCATGGCCCATTGTCTTTTCCCTAGCCCACATCCCTACCCCTTTTTCAAGCAGGTAGAAGCCAGAACGTAACTAGTAGCACAAATTGGGAATGAGACGAGAATAATTAGTAGCCGTTTTGTAGCACAAATTGGTAGTGAGATGAGGATAATTAGTGCCCTTTAGTTTATTGAGTAAATATTAAGACTGCTGAAAAGGTTAAATTATTGAGTAAATATTTTATAAAACTTGACAACAAGATTTTAACACATTAAAATACTAGACTAATTGGACTCAATAAGTGATACATGAGTTAATTTATGATAAAAGTGAACCTCTATGCATTATTTTAAAACATGTAAAGATATGTTGAGAGATCAAACTTTGTATGATTCTCTTCTTCTTAATATTAAAAGTAATTTTTACAACACCCGTCTTATAGACTATATATCTAATAAAGTAAGGAATAAAATAATACAACTAATTTACAGAGATAGACAAATCCTATAATTAAAAAATTATAGCTGGAGAAATCTCCTAAGATCTCGGCAATATCTCCTATAATTAGAATAACTAAGGAAGTATCTTAGGATCTCAGCAATGTCTCAGTCGAATTACCCAAACTTTCAAACACTCCCCCTCAAGCTGGTTTGAATATATCGTTCATTGTTAGCTTGTCAATCAAACTCTTAAATTGTTTCTTGTGTAGTCTTTTTATAAGTATGTTCACAGCTTGATCAAGTATTGGAATATAAAGCATACAAACAGATTCACTGTCCAGCTTGATCAAGTATTGGAATATAAAGTATACAAACAGATTCACTGTCCAACTTCTCCTTCATAATGTGTTTGATAATTTCAACGTGCTTTGTCCTGTCATGAAGGGCATGGTTATGAGCTATAGAAATTGTTACTTTATTATCACAGTATAACTTCATGGCTAATGGACTTGAGATCTTCAAATCTTTCAAGAGTTTCTCAATCCATAATACTTCACAATTAAGATGCTATAAGTGTTTTTATGTGATACAAGGGTTTTGTTGACGTGCATTTCTAAAGTTGCAAAGACTTTACGGACAAAGCTCTTGCTGAAAATGCAGGGATAGAAGGCGTCTTTGATAAGCCTATTCTACCCATAGTAGCAGCCTGCTTATTGGAGATTTTGTTAACCAAATAAACATGTTTTTGCTTCTAAATCGATATGCTTTGACCATTGCTCTCAATAGTTCAGCAAAAAGGTGGAAAGGGTGGCAAAATGACTAAATAGTATATCTCAAGTTCAATTGGCATTAGTGTAACTTTTGCATTTTTGTTGCTATAGTTATTACTACCATTAGTCATAGATTTTGGTCATTTTTTAACGTGAATAGCTCTATGAGGAACAAGCAATACCAGAAAATGGGATCTCTCTAGCAACATTTTTGAAGTGAGATAATGTGCCTCCTTTTGCTACTTGTTAGTATTGTTTATGGTGTTTCTCTGTCATTTTTGTAGTGAGATGGTGTCTCCTTTCGCTACTTATTAGTTTTGTATAGAGTGATTCCCTTTGGAGACTTGGCATATCACATATGAGATACCGCTTGTACAGAGTACCCCTACGGTTTTGAAAAATAATATTTTTAATTTCATCTAGTAATATATATTGTGATTTTGAAAGTCTATTGAGCTTCTTTCTCTTACCAGAGCTGCATTCATTAGCATCCATAACATAGAACGAAAAAGGAAAGGAAATGAAAAAAGATAATGTCTTACAAAACTGTCGTAAGTTTTAACTAGATTTAAGATGAGATGACTACTATACAACTATACCTAGATCTTCTGAGTCTGTTCTGCACAATGGTAATAAGATAACTAAGCTTGTCTTTAACAAAGTAAGAGGCATAGAAGACGAGAGGCAATGTTTTACAGAAAAAACAGCAAAGTTTGCATGTGGAAAGGCTGCTAAGAGGTCATGACTTACTTAATACAATCCTTGAGCCAAATCTATGGGCATTAAGAAAAGACCTTGGATCTCCAATAGCTGAGCTGCTGCTAATGGATTTACTTCCAGCAACCTTCCTATCATCTCCTCAAGCGGCTCCTTCAGCATCTGCTGGTGGCTTATGTAATGTCCATATCCCTGAGAATGATAAAGAGCAACTATTGAATGGGAAAAAAAACTAATTTGAAAGGAAAATAATGAAAAAAATCTTCACAGGGGTTCTGAGTGGACATTTCTAAATTGATTTCATGCCACGCTTTATGATAAAAGAAATATAACGATTACCTCGATGAATATGAAAGGTTCAAAAGTTGAATCACCTCCCAATTTGCTTTGACTCAAATCCTGCAAAGATTAGGTTGAGTATTGTCAGGATATGATCTCACATGAATGCCCTTTGCAAACAAAACGCTCATACAGTCCCTACATAATCCTCAGTTTATTGGTATAACTACTGCATATCAGATACATGTCATAAGCTAATCTAGATTTAAGAATGTCTTTCAGTTAGTGGCTCTCAAGGGCGCTAAGGTCGTACTGGAATGTTGATGAAGAATCGCGCTTGGAGAGTTTAGAAGCAAGAGAAAACTGGCAATGGTGGAGGATGGGAATAACCCTGGGAGTCAAAAGGAAGAATCGCATGCGTGATGTACCGCCAACAACATAAAAATCTGTTCTTTCTCTTATTCAATGGCTCCAATACGATGCTCAGCTTTTTCTATGAACATGCCATTGCTCATGTTCATATGAATAAGCAAAACAACAGAGCCATACACCATGGATGACCAAGCATAGCCAATTGGGATTTTTCCATTCCATTCTGGTGTATTCATATAATTTCTTATTTTGAAAGGTCCCTTATATCTCATTTTTCCACGTCCGTAGAATGCATTTCATGGAACAAACACATCTAACATAATACAGAGCTCAAAAAGTCTACGTAAATTCCAAAAGAACATAAGCCAAAAGACCAACCTTTATTTGAAGCTGTAAATACTTGATATGATCAATGATATCATCCACCACAGATGCTTGACCACCCTAAAAAACCAAAATCAATCAGTCATCTTGACGAAAAGGTGTATAGCCTTGTTCTCCTTGGCCGAGAAAAACAAGTAAAAAAGAATTCCTAAAATTTTCGTTGGACAACTGCACCCTATTGTAATATCGACAATAGAGAGTAAGGCAGCAGAAAGTATTCATAACATTTCCTATCATTGTCTTCCAGCACCGCACCCTAGTAGACTAGTTCTCCTAAATATTGCACAACTCTCAATACTAAGGCTAGGAAGATATATTTATATGAAAGAAGATACAATGATAAAATAATATTATCACAATCCAGGACTAAATTTGTAACAAGAGTCACCAACACTCAACCCATTCTCATTTGTAGACAAATAGATTACGGATTACCTTTGGAGTATGTGGAAGTAGTTCTTGCAATGCATTGACTCTTTCAGCAATCCGAAGCTTACGCTGCTGAATTTAGAAAAACAACATATTTAAATAATAATTCAATTGCATGAACAATGGAAATTTTAAAAATATTCATTTTGTCTGAATTTGTTGACAATGAAAGACGTAATATCTCATCTCCTTCACTTTGAATGCAGGCATTGCTTTCTTAATTTTGTCCACTATATTCAATGGTACAGGTGGTCTTTTCGTAAGGTGTTTCACTTACGCGGTCAGTCAGATTAGCTCTTGATCTGGACAGAACACGTGATGTAGAAACTTTTACTCTTGGATTAAGTTCAGGAGCAGCATTATTATCTCCATTTGGTTCTGCAATCCATGAAGTACGGCCCTGTTCCACAACTTTTATATCTGATTAGCATAAAAGGATCTCAGAGAGAACCATCTCAGATTAGCAGGAAATAAAATTTCTTAGGGTAACACAACCTCAGTTGTGTATATATCATTCAAGGAATTTCTGATCAATTATATTCCCCTACGTGCATAATTTATTATGGACCCACTAAAGATATCCTACAACATCTATAACATGTACCTGCAGCAACTGCTTGGGTTTCACCTTCCAGTCATTGATATAGTTGGAAGGATTTGAAGGTTTTGAAACGTAAGCATTTCCTAGATAGTTGTTCGACATCTCTCCCTGGATCTGAAAGACACCATTAGCGTGTGTGCTACTAGCAGGAATGCTATCTAGCAAATCTTCAGTAGGCATCGTTGGTAGATTTGTGGAACTTTCACCAAGAAACTCAACATAATTCAGAGATTGTTTTGCATTTTGAATCCAGTACTGAGGTAAACAGACAGCATTTTTCTGATTCAGACTTTCACTCGGAGCCTCAACATAAAGTTGATTTGTATCCTCTCCAGGTACAGCAGAGACATTATTCACATTCTTACTGAATTTCAGAGAGTGTGACTGTATGGCATCCTCGTTGTTTTCCATTACCTGAGTTTGAAACTTTTCAAATACAAATCAACTTGAGTATCAAGAAAAGCAGAATGAAGCAAAAACTACATGCTCAACATTGGTAGTGCTTCAGCAGATGCTAATAGTCGATTAACCAAGATAAGCCACCACCAAGCTTTACTCACAGAAACATGAGTTTTGTAGTATAAAACCCTGCAGGTAGCCGGGTACCGAAAAAAAATTTCATTCGGTCGAGAACTGATATATAATCTATACTCGAGTCCCTAGAGGGTTATGCTACTGAAAACAAATTCTCACTGTTTTATAGTTTCGATTGAAAAGAACAATGAAAAAACACAGGCAAATACAACGACGCTAGCAAGACAAGCAATAATGTTAGCCAGAAGAACCAAGTACAATACCGAAGACATGTTGTAAATAAAAAGGAAAAAACGTGTAGCTACCGAGTACTGCTCATAAAATAGAAAGGAACTATATGAGAAAAAAAGTCGGCCAAATAAAGAAAAATAGCTACAACAGAGATTTTAAACCGGAAAATATCTGCATCAAGAGCCGATAACATTTAACGAATATAAATTCAGAATGATTATGGAGCAATCATAATCTAACCACGGTAATAGATTGCATGCGACTCAATGTCCAATTCCAAGAAATATGAAAAAATCAATACCAGAACCAAAATGCAATTAATGAAATAGACAATACAATGAATGAAAAATCGACATAAAGTCCACCGTGATTTTCGCAAGTTTTCGCAGAGCACGAGTTAAGAAATAAAAAAATGAAAAATGATCAAAATGCTAAAGTTTCATAAAACTGTGAAGAAAATCGGACCACCGCTGGGTAGTGAGCTAGCGACAGTATGACAGAGGAAGGAAGACTTACAGAGGCGATTATGACAAGGTTGGTAGGGTTTAGAACCTAGGGCTTCTAAAAGGAAAATCAAGAAGAAAAGCCTTAGAAAAGAGAGGTAAGAAGAAGAGCGTGAAATAAAGCTCTGCTCATTGTTTCTGTTGGCGTCTGGTACGTAAATGTGAGTGCGACTGCGACTGTATGAGTTGCTTTTCTGTTGAAGACTGAAGAGTGGCGCGCGCGATGCGTCGGAAATCATTTTGTACTACATGTGATTTGGGGTCCTTCTGCCATACGGCAAAGGTGTCATGTTACGATGAACATTTATTATTCATTTGTTTTATATGTATATAAAATAAATTAGATATACTTTATTTGTATTGTATCTATATAATTTTATGTTACATGTAATTACTCAAACCGATGCCTCTTCAATGCCAAAGAATTTTTTTTGATTTGGTGGAGTTTTCATTTAGTATTAAAATCTGTTTTTAGAAAACAACATCATTTGTGAGCATTATAAGTAAATACTCAATGACAACATCATTTGTGAGCATTATAAGTAAATACTCAATGACAACATCATTTGTGAGCATTATAAATACTCAAAAAGTACATCAAACTCTTGTATTTTACATGTACCTCACTAGGATATGCTTGTCGGTCTAGATTAGATCATACTAAATCAGTCAGATTTGACAGTAGTAGAATATAGTGTTTGAATATTTGATGTTGTCATGCATTTGATACATTGTTAAATAAGAATATTGACCTATAAGAGATTATCACGTAAATTGAAATAAGTTATAAATATTACATTATACTTCTAGTTATTAACATTCAACACCATGACATCCAACATCAACTATTTTGTAAAAAAATAATAAAATAATATTAGCGATTTTTTTTTCAATTTCATTCATTTTATTTACACTCATCAAATATGATTACTATTTTTCTCTTGAGGATAAAATATACTTACTTGACTAAAACATGTTTCTTAAATATTAATTCTCTACAAATATGATATATTATAATGTTTTTTTCAAATTCTAGTTTAACTTTAATATATTTTCAGGAAAAATTATTTTCTTAACTTTTTTGTTTATTTATTTTAATTATTATCCATTCTTTAATTTTACTTGTTATTATCTTAAAATATAGATTTAAAGTTTATATGTCATTGTTTATTAACACTTACTGTTATTTAATCTAATTCAATCTCATGCATGTGCCCCGTATTTATTAATAAATTACTCGATAATATTAATTAGCACCATGCCAACCATAAGACAATACTAATAATATCCTCACTTTTAAATTTCTGATACAGGTTGTCAAATGTACCCATATAGTGCTCCAATTCCAATAAGATATTGTTTTCTTGTTTTCTATTCATTGTTTTGTTTCTTTATTTATGCAAATGAAATAGTTCAACCTCAATCCAACAGATCGATAGTAGTTTTGCTCAATAGATCAATAGTAGGTTTATTTGTTTCAACTTTAAGTGTTTTGTGTGATCTTATTCCATGTAGCATTTGATGTTCAGATCAAGAGAATGTTAGATTATAGAAGGTCTTTTGTTGCAGACAATGTTTATTGTTGTGTAAGTTGGATGAGTCGATTATGAGATTGAAGATTGTTCAGAACTGAATTCTTATGGCACGTTTACTAAAATTTTGGATTTAGAATTTAGATTTAGGATTGAAATATTTTATTTATTATAAATTTAAATTATGTTAGATTAGATGATTTGTATCATGATAGATTATATAAGTTTACTATAATATCTTTTAATTAACAAATTATCGGTTTGAGTTATAATTTAAGGGAGTAGTTTTGACTTTTCACATTAAATCTAACAAATATTTATATTTGAATTTTGAATCTCTTATTTTTTAGTTGGATTGAAAATTCATATAACTTAAATTTCAAATCCAATAATATGGTGTGTCTCACATAAACTTTTGAATGTTTTTAATAAAAATTAGATTTGGATTATAAATCCAAATCCTTACGATTTGTATTCTCAATCCAGTAAGTAAACGTGACGTTAATTATTTTTGTGCAAGAATTACATGGTCACACTTAATATTTGTGTTGGATTTATGTTTCTTGATCTGACAATTTTTAATTAAACAATCATGTTGTAATATCTCTTTCATTAAGGAAAAATCTTTTTGTCAAAAAGAAAAAAATAGGACGAATGTAATATTATGATGTTATATTATGTCTACAACTCAAGCATTATGTCTACAACTCAAGCAGTCTTGACTTCAGATCTACTTTATATAATCAAATTTATGAGAAAATAATGTATGATTAAGAATATTCAACATAATTCATGAACTGAATTACAAAACTCACTCCAGATTTAATTTGATAAAAAAATCAATATATACATACTTTCTCTAAAACCTAAACAAACAGCTATCAAATTAACTAATCACATTAGTCTACTCGAAAATAATGAGACTTTGCCTACATGTGTCTCGATTTATATCTCTATAAATTCTCCTCCCTTTGCTCATATTTTATTAATTAAATTTATATTTGAATATTCAATAAATAGTATACAGGGAAGTTGTCTTCCCTAGGTCTTAGGGAAGTAGTCATCCCCTAGATCTTTCTAGGGTTTTGCAAGTTGTTTCACTTTTTGCTGTTTTGAGTTTTTACGTTCAGAGTTTCTGCTTCTTATTGATATGGAGGCAGGAGGCTGTGGATTATGGCTCGCTTAGATAAGTGGAAACTGACCGAAGCGAAGGAGGATGAAGTTTTAATCCCTCGTGAGGCAGCGTTCGTTGACATAGAAGAATGTGAGTTGAATGGTCTTAGACGGGCATTGACAAATGCATGGAGCATGGGTAAAGGTTAGATTTATGGAAGCAGACAAAGACTGTTTCCAAAATTTTCAAGACAAAGCCTGTTGTTCTTTTTGTTACAGATAATGGTCCTCGACTTTTCGAGGAGCAACTATTTGTAGTTAAAAAATGGATCCCAACATTGGGTTTGATTCCAAATCCTTTTATTGGGATAATTTTTTGGAACAAATTTTTAACTTGCCTCTAGAATGTAGAAATAGCAAGGGGCAGGTTACTGGGAAAGAAAATCGGGACGTTGAAGGATTCTGGTGAAAGTTTTCTAAAGGAGTGTTTTGTAAAGGAATTTTTCTGTTTTAGCGAGGAGAATAATGATAAAATCTAATTTTTTATAAGTGTTAATTGAAAAGAATGGGAGGAAAATTTAAGAGTAGGAGAAGTTTTTAGAGGATCTCAAGGTTTTCTCTTTTCGTTGTTTTGAATCTATCTTTTCTTATAGTACATTGACATTTAAATAGATTTCTTAAATCATGTGTAAATTAAAATAACAATATAAAAGAAAGTACTCATTATTCTGAGGAATCATATCCATTTGTGAGGGTTATTCTGCTGGGTATGACTTTTTTTTTCTGTCTCGTTCAGTCGTCAATCAATCACGGCTACTTGGTGATTTCTTATGGTTTCGAGCTAATTAGTCACAGTCACTTGGTGGTCTATTAATCTGTATCATCTGATTATTTTCAGCTTTTACTAAATCAATCATTGTCGTTTGTCTGTCATCTTGGGTCTTTTCACTTGTCTCTGTTCTTCTTCTCTCTTCCTTCCTTTCTTGTTCTGGTGAAGTCTCCCGTTTCAGCGTTCTTTCCGCTTTGTCAAGATCAACCACTTCAACTTTTCTTCCCTGTTCTGGCGGGGTCTCCCTCTTCTGGGCTCTTCCCGCTTTGACAAGGCCTCCGACTTCAACGTTCTTTCCCGCTCTGACAAGGTTGCCCGCTCTTGCGTTCTTTCCCGCTTAACCCCCATCTTGCCATGTTTGTGGCCCACGTGTTCTCTCAAGATTCGTTCTTTCTATACACGTGTCTTTGGTAATATTTTTCATGTTCATTTGCCTCTCAATACCCTCTAAGAGCACTTTCTTGCTAATAAGCAGACAGTTGCCCAATGGAGAGGGTGGTTGAGAGCTATCATGGGGTCTTTGAGACTCAAAGGGTCAAAATTGAGCTGATATGGAACCTCTGAGAATAAGCTTGAGAACCCCTTTATGTATAGGAACCCACGAAGCATTAATGTGAAAACCACAATAACCAATTTGGAAACAACCCCTACGAAAATGTTAGAAAAACATATTTCTTAGATAGATGATCAAGAATTAGAATAAATAAAACTTGTTTATGAATTTCGGTTTCGAAACACTCCACAAAAAGGTAATCAATCTACTTGAATGTTTCTTAAAGCATGTATTCTACTCAAGAACACAAAGATAAAAGCAAAACAACCTTTTGATTTTTTTTCAATTAAAATTCTAGACTCTTAAAACATTCTAGCAAGGCATATTTATAGCCTTTACAAAAGTTTCCTAAAATCTTAAAATCTTAAAACTCGAGAATAGGAAACTAACCTAATTATATTTTAAAAAATAATTAAGAGTAGACTATATCAAGCTAAATAAAACTAATGGACTCTAAATAAAGTCAAATTTCGTTCAGCCCAAGAGGTAACACAAAAATGGCCTATTACATAATTAATTCAATCCATTAGTAACATTGACTTGAACCAAGTTGTACTGGACTCGTGCTGTACTTATCCCAAAACTTTAATGTCCTTGTAGACCTTCACTAACTGAATTGATTAAACCTTGAAAATGGTGGATTAAAGCTTGTTAAAGCTTCTTAGATTGTGATCTTGTTATTGATCCTTGAGGCATGCTAATTGGACTAAAAACCTCTTGAACTTGCTCCTTGCCTTCTTGATTATGCTCATCTTTAAGATGTTGAATCTCCTTGGAACTTGGTGTGTAGGTTGATCCTTAACATGAGCGGCTCACGAAGCGGGAAGCTGAACTTTAGGGCACAGATGAGGATTTAGCCCAAGGGGTGAAATTTTCCAAGCTCGAGGATTCCTTGAAGGCCACCAAGGAAGCGCTTGAAGAGTCCGAGAGGTAACATGCCACTTCCTACGAGAACCTGAAGATCGTGGAAGATAGGTTGACTGCTGTTGAGGTGGCTCGGGAAGAAGCAGAGCGGAGAGAGAGAGAGAGAGAGAGAGAGCCCGAGGACATCTATCAGGCTTTGTTCGACAAGGTTGAGAAGAAAGTCTATCTAGCGGGCTATGAGGATGGGAAGGAAAACCTCCCTCCAAAAGTTTCTCTTGAGGATGATCCCGCTACTGAAGATGCCTCAGTTTCCGTAGCTGAAGATTATGTCGTTCCTGCTGCTGAAGACTCCACCATTCCAGTTGCTGATGACGATGCTGCCAACCCTCCTGATGTTGACGTCGTTTATATCGACGAGTCTTAGCTTTCCTTCTGCAATTTTCTTTTCTCTCTTTTCTTTTTTCTGTACCTTCCCTTTTTAGTAATGAAATGTCTTTTTCTTCTTTACGTGTTTCATTAGTTTAGTATTTTATATTTAGCAAGATTTGAGTGAGTAGAACTTAGGAATCTCATACTTTCAACATTTTTCAACCAAATAATTTTTCAAATTAAGTAACTCAGCACATAGCAATTTCTAAGTTTCCAATTTATTCTAAGCAGCAATCTAAGTTCAGATTTCAGTAATTCAAAGCATTAATTCAAGTTTTTCTTATACAACAATTTAAGTTTAGATTTCAGTAATTCAAAGCACTATTTCAAGTTATTCTAAACAGCAATTTAAATTGAGACTTCAGTAATTCAAAGTACTAACCCGTTTAGAGGAGATAAGCCTTTTCCTGCTTCCATTGTGTTTCGTTTCCTTGCTTTCCATAATTTAAAGAGAATGTTTCAAAGGCTTTAGGCTTCTGGGCCACCGACTTTTTTTTCACGTTTTAGAGAGAAAGTTTATCTCGCTCTTAAGAGCTTAGGCTTCTAGGCTGCCGAACTTTTTCCAATTTTGATTTTTTTAGAGAGTAGGCGTCCCCATCCTTAAGGTTTTAGGCTTTCAAACCATCGATCCATTTTTTGTTTTAGAGTGGTTTTTGTTCCGCTCTCGGTGACTTAGGCTTTTAGGCCATGGTCATTACTCGTTTTTTTCATATTTTAAAGAGAAGGTTTCTCCCGCTCTCAAAGGCTTAGGCTTCTGGGCCGCCAACATTTTTTTCATATTTTAGAGAGAGGGTTTCTCCCGCTTTCAAGGGCTTAGGCTTCTGGGCTGTCGACCGTTTTCCTACATTTTAGAGAGAAAGTTTCTCCTACTCTCAAAAGCTTAGGCTTCTAGGCCGCCGACCTTCTTTCAGTTACAATTTTCTTTTTAGAGAGAAGTTTTCTCCTGTTTTCAAGTGCTCAGGCTTCTAAGTTGCCGACCCCCATTTTTAGTGTTGAAAGAATGAAAGAATTGACATCAGTTTTTTATGTAAAAAAAACCTCGTGGAAAAAACCTTAAAAATTGTATATTGCAATAACAGCCAATAATTTCAATGAAGTATTCCTTAAGGAAGCTGGCATTCCAGGGTTAAATGCTAATTCTGCTCCATCTCCGTCATGAGGTGATAGTAGCCGCTTCCGCCTACTGTTTTGACGATGAAAGGACATTCCTAAGATGGACCAAACTTTCCTTCTATTTGGAAGATCTTTTTCAAAACTAAATCTCCCTCCTGAAATTCGCGCTTTCTAATTTTATTTTGAAAGTAGGCTTTCTTTTTCTAATTGTAATTAGTTGTTTGCGTGAGTGCATCTTCCCTTTTTTGTTCTAACAAATCGAGATGTTCTTTCATGAGTTCTTTGTTCTATAGTTTAGTCATTTCTGATCTGAGAGTTGGGTTTCCTATTTGTACTGGTATAACCGCTTCTCTTTCGTAGGCCAAAGTAAATGGTGTTTCGCCTATCGCCTCTCTGGGAGTTTTTCGATATGCCCATAGTACTGCTGGTAATTCTTCTACCCATTTTCCCTTTGCTGATTCTAGGCGTTTCTTCATATTGTCGAGTATGATTCGATTTTATCTTTTAGCCTACCTGTTTCCTTGTGGTAGTAGGGTGTAGAGAATCGGGTTGTAATTTACAAGTCTTCGTAAAAAGTTCTCACCGTCCTTCCGGTGAATTGAAGTCTGTTGTCAGACACTAATACCCGAGGGATTCTATGTCTGCACATTATATTCTTCCACATGAATCCCCTTACTTCTTCCTCACAACTCCTAGTAAAAGCTTACACCTGAATCCACTTAGTGAAGTAATTAGTGGCAACTAGCAGGAATTATTTTTGAGCGGGTGCCGTGGGGAGTGCTCTGACGATGTCCAGAGCCCGCTGCATGAATGACTACGGACTTGTCACGGTGTTGAGTTCTCCTGTGGCCAATTTTATTACACGGGAAAATTGTTGACACTTGTCACACTTCTTTAAATATTGATTGGCATCATGTGCATTTTCGGTGAGTAATACCCTTCATTCAGTATTTTATAGGCTAGAGATATGCCCTTGTATGATTATCGCACACGCCTCTATGAATTTCGGCTAACATGTATTCAGCCTCCTTTTCTTTTAGGCACTTCAGATACGGTCTTGAAAAAGACCCTTTTATCCAATAAATCATTGATTATGCAGTACCTGACACTCTATTGTTGAATCTTCCTAGCGTGAAGTTTGTCCCAGGATAGGATCCCTTCTTTTAAGCAACGTATTACGTCGTTCTACCAGCTCGGTTCCAGCCCAATTTCCACCTCTGCTACCTCTTCAGCCACAATGCTTTGCTTTTCTAGAAACTCAACTAGTATACTTCTTTTTTGCGGGATTTGTAGTGAGGAACCCAAATTAGCCAAGCGTCCTCGTGCCCGTTTTCTGCTCTTGAGATATGGTGGATTTTGAAACTATTTAGTTGCTTGAGCAGTCCCTTTGCCCGCTGTAGGTAACCAATATTTCTTTCATCCATTACTGCGAACTCCTCTGTTACTCGTTTTACTACCAATATTGAATCACAAAATATTTTTATTTCATTTACATTTAATTCCCGTAACAGAGTGATTCCCGCTATTAGGGCTTCGTATTCAGCTTCATTATTTGAGGCATTGAATCCGAATGAGATGGAGTGTTCGAGTATTTCTTCAAGCGGAGTTCATAGTACCACACTCGCTCCGGCTCCTTTATTGTTTGAGGCCTCGTCAACGTATAATTCTCATGTCCCATTTTCAATTACTTATTGTTGGCTTCCTGATTCCTCCTTGGCATCAAACATAAAGTCTGCAATAAAATCGGCTAAGGCCTGCCTTTGATCGATGTTCTCGGTTCATAGTGGATCTTGTATTGGCTTAACTCGATTACCACTTTTTCATTCTTCCACTTATTTCAAGTGAATGTAGGAGACTTCTAATTGGCGAATCCGTCAGTACCTTTATGGTGTGTGCCTGAAAGTAGGGTCTTAGTTTCCTTGTAGATACTACAAAAACCATTATTATTATTTTCATCCTTTTGTAACGGGTCTCGGCTGTCGCTACACTTTTGCTGATGGAGTAAATCGAATTCTACTTCCTTTCTTCTTCTCTGATCAAAACGGGTACGTATAAGTACAAAGGTTCCCACGGCTTTGGTTTTGACAATAATGGTGTAGCTGTCAAGTATTCTTTTATCTTGTTGAGAGCTTCCTCACACTCGACATCCCATCCGTCTGCCGAATTCTTCCTCATCTTTGCGAAGAATGACTTACACTTGTCGGTTGATCTTGAAAGGAATCTATTCAAAACTGTCAGCCTTCCCATTAAGCCATGTATTTACTTCTGGTTTCGTGGGGATTTAATCTCCATTATGGCTTTTACTTGATCTGGGTTGACCTCAATTTCTCACTGCGTAACCAAGTGGCTGAGGAATTTTACGGCCGCTACTCCAAATGTGCATTTTTTCGGATTCAACTTCATAGAATTTTTCCTAAGGGTGGAAAAGGCCTCACTAAGGTTTTCGATGTTATCTTTGCGCTTTTGACTTTTCACCAGCATGTCATCTACATAAACTTTCATGGTTTTTCCAATCTGCTCTAGGAATATTCTATTTACCAACATTTGGTAGGTTGCAACTGCATTTTTCAAACCAAAAGACATTACCTTATAACAGAAAGTACCCTATTCAACTATGAAAGACGTTTTCTAGTGATCAGGCTGGACATTTTCACTTGGTTGTATCTTGAAAAGGTGTCCATGAGGCTTAGAAGTTCGCGTCCTGAGGTGACGTCCACCATCTAATCTCTAGGTAACGGATATTCGTCTTTCGGGCAAGCTTTGTTCAGATCTGTGAAGTCCACACAAATCCTCCATTTCCCGCTTTTCTTTTTTACCATGACAACGTTAGCGAGCCATTCTGGGTAATCTGCCTCCATGATGAAATCCGCTTTTAGTAGTTTGTCAACTTCTTTTTTAATGACCAGGTTTCTTTCTAATGCGAAACTCTTTTTTTTTGCTTCATTGGTTTAACTGAAGGGTCAGTATCAGTTTATGACAGATTTTATTTTCCAGTATACCTGTCATTCCCTGAGCAGTGGTTGTGAAAGTGTCCTTGTTTCTCCGTAGGAAGTCAGTCAACCTTTCCTTCTCCTTTTCTTCTAGGTGGGACTCAATATTTGCTATTTTCTGTGTTTCTTCATCTAAGCAGATAGGTTCGATTTATTCTCCAGCCTCATACATAGGGCCCACCTGTGCATCCTTCTGTGATTTCTATTTCCCATCTCCTTCCACCAACTTTTCTTCTGCTCTTTCTGTCTTCTATTTGCTCGATGATTCTAATGCAATTACCTTGCAGATTATGGCGGTAGATGGGTCTCCCTTTATAGTTTCAATTCCGTTTCGAGAAGGATATTTCAGCACTTGGTAATAGGTGGATGGCACTGCCTTCATTTTATGTAACAAGGTCCTCCCAAAATAACGTTGTAAGGGGACGACTTGTCAAGTACTACGAATTCAATGAGGTAATTGAATGGTTCTACCCTGATTGAGAGGTTGATCAATCCTTCCGAGTAGGTTACAGTCCCGTTGAAGCCCATTAGTGGTTGTGGCAGACCTTGTAGCTGTCGTTCCTCCATAGACATTTTTTTAAGCTTTGATCGATGGAGAATGTTGACAGCACTGCCGTCGTCAATCAGCACCCTTCTCACTAGATAGTTTCTGACTTGTATTAAGATGACAAGGGCGTCGTTATGATGCGTGTCACGTTCCAAGTCTGTGTCCCCAAAAATGAATGGGGGATTCCTACTTTCGTTGTCGGCGCCTTCCTGCTTCTAACTTTCTTCCAATAGGGATTTTTTTGCTGTACATTTTGCTTTCTTTTCTCGTAGTCCCCTCCACTTCAGTTAAAGCGATGATGGTGTCAACATTCGGAGTGACTGCTTCCCGCTATCCCTTTTTCCCTCGGCATAGGTCCCCCTTTCAGATTCCCGTTGTGATTCCTCCATCTTCATAAATCGATTAAGGTACCATTCTTTCACTAGTTTCTCCATATAGTCCTTCAGTTGGAAGCAGTCTTTTATGGAATGCGCAATATTTATCCTTGTGCGCGTGGTCTGGTTCCCTCGTAAATGAGGCATGTCTTTTCAGTCAAAATTTATATTTTATCATCTCCAAGACTTGGTTTATTGAGATAGTCAACGGGATGTAGACATTGTCTCTAGGATGGATGTCATCCTCGGGTCTCCTTCGAGCAACGATTCTGTTCCGCTTGTTGTCTCCCCGCACATCTCCTTTTTTCGTTCTTTTATTCTGCTTCGAGCTCCGTTCTTATTTCTTTGTCTCATTAATCCGTCGTACCGCTTGTTTCAATAAACTTATTTTTTCTTCCTCCAACATGACGTACGCTTGCATCCTTTGGAAAGTCTATGTTATGGTTAGGGGTTTTATCTTTGACAAATCTTCAAAGAAGGTTGATTCCAGATCCAGCCCTCGTCTAAAGGCTAGTCTCACCACTTTGTCATCACAACTTTCCACATTGGCCATTTCTTCCTTGAATCTGCGAGTGTATTCCCGAAGTGTTTCTTTTTCTTTTTGGGCGGATATCGTCAAAAGGTAGTGTGAGTCCTCTATTACTATCTGGTAAGTATAGTACTGTACCAAGAAGGCAGTGGACATGACAGTAAAGTTAGTAATGTATTGAGTAGGGAGGGAATGATACCATTTAAGTGTAGTCCCGTCTAGACTTGTGAGGAATATCATGCACATCAAAGCGTTTTCATGCTGATATAACGCCATGACTTGCTTGTACATCTGAGATGATCGACAGGGTCTGACTTCCCTTCATAACATTTGAATTTAGGTGTCGCGAACTTCCTCAGGATCAGGGAGCTAGGTTTTCTGGATATAGTGGAGTTCTAGTGAGGGATTTCTCTTTTAGTTGTCTTGAATCTATCTTTTCCTCTAGTACATTGGCCTTTAAATAGATTTTCCAAATCCCATGTGTAAATTAAAATAACAATATAAAAGGAAACACTCATTATTCCTAGGGACCACACCCGTTCGTAGGGGCCGATTTGCTAGGTATGGCCCCCTTTTTTTCTGTCTCGCTTAGTCATCAATCAATCACGGCCACTTGACAATTTCTTATAGCTTCGAGCCAATCGGTCACAGTCACTTGGTGATCTATCAATCTATATCATCTGAGTATTTTTAGCTTTTACTAAATCAATCACTGTTGCTTGCCTGTCATCTCGGGTCTTTTGCCTATCTATGTTCTTCTACTCTTCCTTCCTTTCTCGTTCTGGTGAGATCTCCCGCTTCAGCGTTCTTTCCCGCTCTGACGAGATCTCGTGCTTTTGGGCTCTTCCCACTTCGGCGAGATCTTCCACTTCAGCGTTCTTTCCCGTTCTGACGAGATCTTCCGCTTCAATGTTTCTTACCCGTTCTGATGGGGTCTCCCTCTTCTGGGCTCTTCCCGCTTTGACGAGGTCTCCCGCTTCAGTGTTCTTTCCCGTTATGACGAGGTTGCCCTCTTCTTCATTCTTTCCCGCTTAGCCCCCAATCTTACCATGTTATACACGTGTTTTGGGTGATTTTTTTCCTTTTTCAGGTTTCCAACTCAAAAGGTTCATTCGGGTGAAGGTGGAAATGGAAATTACTAAACCTCTACTGAGAGGCACTTTTATCATGTGAGGAAAACATGGTGTGATTTCAGATATGAGAGGTTTCCTCGTTTTTATCATTTTTGTGGGAGAATTGTGCACAAGCCCTTAGGCTGTAAAGAGAAGGATAAATGTATGGAAGACGGGAGGATTGAAGGAGAATATGATCGAAAAATTAAAGCTGCCCTACCTCAGCACTGGAGATCTGGTTTGGCTAACAAAAAACAAAACTTACATGGTGGTAGATTCTACAATAACAGGGGACGAGGTACGGGGTATAGGGAGGTACGGGGTATAGGAGGTCTGAAGGAGATGGATGGAGGAGAGTAACCATCAGTATCGTAATTATGATGGGGAGGTATTACCAGAGGAAGGTAGCAGGAGGGGAAGAGTACAGGAGTTTTCAGAAGATGAAAGTTATTCTTCACACACCCAAGACTGTTTCAGGACTAACATGGAAGTGGAAGGGGTCAGAAGCATCGAATTGGACTCTTGCTAATGCGCCTAATCCGAATATTGGGAGTGATCCCATTATTCCACAAATTTTAATTTGTAAGAATAAGTTTAAGCCTAGCTTTAAACAAATTAGTAGGAATCTCAATGGTTTAGCCCATAATCTAGCTAAACACGGAGGTTTTGGAGTCTGTAAAATTTGAAAAGATAGTCTTCCTTTGTGGCTATCCAATGGTTGTAATTCTGTTTCCATGCAATCTTAAGAATAGCCTCTTTCTTGGAAAAAAGTAGTATAGTAATTACTGCCTAATTTCTGTTATAACTCATTAGTTTGAGTAAATTAGACTTGCATGTTAAAATTGAATAATTCAGTACCACGACATTAAGAAACTAGGAAAGTCAACAACTTTGAATTTTGCAATTTTTTTTAATTTTAAATCTGTTTTTATCTCTCTCAAATATAAACAAGATAACTGAAGTTAATTATACATGTATTTTGTCAATAAATAGAAATTATAATGCGACACCATTATTAAGTCCCCACAACTAAATCATTAAGGTCATGATTTTGAGTCGTATAATTTTTATATTCTGGTAAAATTTAGGTATGAATCACATTGAATGATAATAATTTTAGGAATGATTTTATCCAAACTATAATTTATCATTCCAATATTACCTTTTAGTATTTTGATATGGTTAAATACAATTGGTTGACATTATACACATAAAATCATTGAACTAGTTTACTTAATGAAAAATTTAATAAAAATTTAATTTTATTATTAATATATTAGTTATTAATTTTAGTTAACTAATAAAATTAAAATTTATTAAGATGTTTTATAATTTATTACTATGTTTATTTTAGATAAATGATTTTTTTAACTTTGACTTTTTATATATATTTTTTGTATTTTTGTATTTGTCTGTTATGATATCTAATATAATGCAAAGAAAACAATCAAACAAATATTATGCATACTAAAATATCATATCAAGTACAATGTATGTGCTACGTAACTAATATATTTAAAAATGTCAAATGAATATTCATTACTTTAATTTTTTTCAAGTCTAAAAGTAAGTAGATGTAACTACAAAAATTGTCATCACAAGAGCGCCTCTCTCTCCTCCCCCTCCCTCTCTTAGACCAAAGCCCTAATCTCCCCATGCAGCGCCGCTGCCACGAGGAAAGCTCTCTAACTCTCCTCATGACCCTTTTTCATGCTTTTCTCTTATTGCCCATCTCCCATGTTTCTCTTTTCTTTCTCCTTCTCCTTTAGTTGTTTCATTTTCCTGTTTCTATCCTCTATTTTCTCTCTCTTCTCTTTCCCTCCTCTTTCTCGGGTTTTCTTTCTTTCTCGGTCAATTTAGCGTCTCTGTAGAGTTCTCCTTCCACTTTGGAAGGGTTTGCTTCTATCGGTTGTGAAGATTTTGTTTCCATCAGATCTTTGGTCCTTGGTGTTTTTACTTTCGGATCTAGTCTTTATGGAGTTTTGGGGGAATGATTTACGTACGACACAACCTGAATTTTTCATATTTGTTTAGGATTATGCCGATCTTCATGCCGATATGCTTTTTCAATGTTAGATGGTCGAACCAAGTTTGGATGGTGGAGGACCTTTGGAACGAGCCGTTCGAGTTCTACTTCTGTGTGTTGTTCATGCACATGATTATCTCCATATATGTAAGTAGGTGTATATTGATCTTTTATGGCATTTTGTAATCGTTTATTTGTATTTAGATCTGATAGCTTTGTTCATATCTCAGTGTATTTATAACTCCACTTCCTTGATGAAATGTTACCTTTATCTTAAAAAAGTAGATGTCACTACTCTTCTACATGTTGTCATTTAATTTTGATAACCACTACTCACCATGTCTTCTTAAAATGTTAACGGTTGTTCATCATTCATCATACAAATGCAAGATGAAATGCCTGATATTTGTCATGAGGGAGAATTTCACTATTGTTTATACAAAATCACACGTGGGTCTCCTATCTCATGGGGATCCACCCTTCATAGGTTAAAATTTTGATAAACAAATGAGTGAGCATGTGGGTATGGGACGATTATGTATAAGCTTGCAGGGGTATGGAGTGGAGGCAGATATAGTAGGCTCCGCTCCATCACATGACCTCATCCTTGTCTCATTTATTTTTATATAATTTTAAATGTATTTATAATATATTAAAAATATAACCTCATATTCCAACCTAACCCTAACACTATTTATTTTTAATTCCAATCACTAACTCTCTAACTTAGTCTCTATGTTATTTTTCTTGTATATCATCTTCAATTCCTTTTACTACCAGCATTACCTCTTTATATCTTGACGTCATCTTGGTCTTTGCCGCCACATTAGCCTGAAGCTGAGAAATCATACACATAATTTAAGCCCAGAAGAAAGGATAGAGGACTTGTGAATAACTCGATTCTAATAAAGATTCATTATCACTGCTCCATATCACCTTAAACAGTGAATGGAGCGGAGATTAGGTTAACGTATATAGGTGGGGATGGGGATGGGGGATGTTGGAATGTTGCCCCACATCGCCTAGACTTGCCTATTTTGTGCTAGTTATAAAGTTCTAGTACTCATCTCCTTAACACCTAGATTTTAAGGAGTGATTAGGCTAGGCTTTTCAACTTGGTAACAGAGCTTGGTTGGGCCTTGTTTGTGCCGCTTTAGTTCGGTTCTTTGTCTGCTTAGTTCAGATTATTTGGTATGCTGCTTAATTCAGCTACCGTGTTGTGGTCTAGGAGGGTGTTGAAATGTTGTCCCACATCGCCTAGACTTGCCCATTCTGTGCTAGTTATAAAGTTCTAGTACCCCTCTTCTTAACACCTAGATTTTAAGGAGTGATTGGGCTAGGCTTTTCAACTGGGGAGGCCGCCCCGCCCCGCCTCGCCCCACTAACATCTCTAAATACCATAGGGGATCAACTATATTACATGAGTTGATTACTCATTTTTATCAACTATCACGATATAAATAAGAAATTTTGGTTGCACCGGCCTAAAACCTATCTAATTGATTTTTACTGTGCATCTTTTATCATTAGATCTTTTATCCATAGGAAACAAATATCTAGGTATACCTATTTCTTCATATTTCAAATTCTATGAAGTTTATTTCTTTGTCTTAGACAATATTTATGTAGAAACACTACTTTTTAGTATTTATTAGCAGATTTGCTCTTTTTTTCTTTCTATATTGGAAATAGTCGCATGTAATGATAGATCACATCCATATTTACTATCATCTTTTTTTATGTAAAATATGCCAGTATCAACTGTTGAGAGGACCATCGCGCACCGCTTGGTGATTTGTCTAGGAGTCTTCAAAAATCAACACCGATCATGAAAGCAGTCGTGCCCCTCCTCCTACATTCTGACGATCAAGTCAATAGAGTATTTAAAGTATATTAGCAGTGTGAAAAATTACTTATCATTTAATGAGGATCATCATATATTTATAATAATTTTTTATATCAGTCAATCATCCCAGTTCAATGTAGCTTCCTCCTTATTCTGATAAGGAATGAAGATATTTATGGAGAATATTTTTCAAATCATGATATTTTATTTATCATCCTATCCTCTTTAACAATAAAAACTTTTTAAATATGATTAATTACGAAATAAAAATAGAGCAACAATTCAAAGGGTTTGATTAAGGGCATAGCATAAATTAAAACTTAATGGTAAATAAGAAAACAAACACAAAACTAAAATATAAAACTGAGAAGAAGATTGATATGTCCATCAAGTAATACTTTTCTTTGTCATACTACTTTGATTTCAATTTAGCAAGTTCTTTTGTTTTTATTAAGAATATGAAAACACTTATCATAAATTGTACATTTATGATTTTGGTAAATAAAAAAAGAACAATCCCTAACCTCACAGTTCAAGGTTTCTAGAATATATTAAAGACGTATTTATAAAGTGATTGGTCTTCATAGATTTAAAGTGAATTTCATGTAGACATTCTCAATTCAGTATTTATTTTTAGAAAAGAAAAACAAGTTTTGTAAACCGTATAAAATCAAGTCATTCTCCATTAACGGTGAAGACACATGCTTGTGATTCTAATTAGAATTTAAAGATGTAAATAGGCATATTTCTAGGATGTATTTTCAAAATGTGTATCACAGCAATTGACAGATTTTATTTCTTTTTCTAGTTATATGTCTCTTGTATAAATTTTAGTCCTCTTAAGAAATACACAAATTCCTTCTCTGTTAATATGGTATCAGAGTTGTTCCTTTGAAAGTTTTTACATAATTTTCTGGTTCTTGGCTCTTGGCTTTTGGTCCTCTTTGCACGTCCTCCTCTTCTTTTGTCATTCTTTTTTTTCAGTTCTCTGTAACCTCCACTTCTAGATGGAGAAATGTGATATTGTAAAACCTATTGCAACGGTTTTGACTGGCTCAAACTATAATCTATGAGTCCGATGAATGAAAAGTTTATTAATAGGTCACAAGCTTTGGTGTATTGTTACTGAAGATATCACTACGCCAACCAAACAGCAAGATGAAACTAATCCCAAATTTACTGACCGTCTTGAGAATTGGGATAGCAAAAATCATCAGATAATTACCTAGTTTCGTAACACCTCTATTCCATCTATTCACATCTAATTTGCTGATTTTGACACTGCAAAAGAAATTTGGGATTTCTTGGCCAATCGATATCAAACCACTGGACTTGCTTATTATTTTCAGTTGTGGACTACTCTTCATAATCTCAAAAAAGAAACTGGTCAATCTACGAATGATTTTCTTGCTCAAGTTCAGCCAATTTGGAATCAAATGTCTCAAGCAAAAATCAGCAAAGACCACTTTCACCTTATTCAAGTTCCCATGGCTCTTAGACCTAAATATGAAGTTGTCCGAGCCACTCTACTACATCGACACCCTCTTCTGATATTGGATATGTCTATACAAAAAATATTTTTCAAGAAACTCGCCTTAATCTTGACAAAACTCCGAATTCTGAAATTGCTCTAGCAACTACTCACCCATCACATCATAAATTTGGTAACAACACGTGTAAGAATTGCAATCAAATTGGTCATGCTTTTGCTAATTGTCCTACTGTAGAATACAGATATTGTCATGCTCTTGGATTAATTCTTGATAACTGCCTAACTCGCCCTCCACTACCAAAAAGTGGGGTCTTTAAGTCCAATAACTTCTCGAAGCCTAGATTTACCTTTGTCTCTGTTGTTGCCACCAAAGGTTCTACTGCCATCACTATGAGTGATCTTGAAGCACTACTCAACTAGGATACCTCTTCCAATTCTTCTGCTGCCATGTCTATCACTCGGGGTAACTCTCATGGTCTCGTTGACTCTGCATGTTGTAACTATATGACTAGTAATTGTAAAATATTGTCTTCTACAACACCAATATCTTTCTTGCCACCAATCCACACTGCCAATGGTAGTCAAATGAATACCACTCAAACTGGTCATGCATATACATCCAATTTGATTGTGTGAAAAATCAATCCCTAACTTAACTCTCAATCTTATCTCTGTTGGTCAGCTGTGTGAAAAATGACTAAATGTTAACTTTTCCTCTTTTGGTTGTTAGGTACAAGATCCACAAACGGGACAGACCTAGGGATGGGTCGCAGGGTGGGTCGTTTATTTGAGTTTGTATCTCTCCATCTTCCTCGGCGATTTGTGTCTGCTGCTACAACTACCAATTCTTCAATTCACTGATGGCATCTTCGTCTTGGTCATGCCTCTGCCAGTAAAATTCAGCCTTTAATTTCCCATGGCTAGTTAGGATCTACAAATTTTGAGTCATTTGATTGTTTAAATTGTCAACTTGTAAAACAACCTGCATTGTCTTTTAATAATACTGATTCAATTTCAGACTTCCGTTTGGCTTAATTCATTCTGACATTTGGGTGTCCTTCCCCTATTTTTGCTATAAATGGTTTTCGTTATTTTGTGTTATTCATTTATGATTATTCTCGTTTTACATGGATATATTTTTTGAAACATCAATCTGAATTACCACAGACTTACATTTCACTCGTTAAAATGATTAAAACTCAATTCTCTTCTAGTATTAAAATTCTTCAAACAGATAATACTATTGAATATTGAGATTCTTCTTTACTTCAATTTCCCAGTCAACGGGGCACTAGGGTTCAACGCTCTTGCCCTTATACTTCCCAACAAAATGGATGAGCTGAACGAAAACATCATCATATACTTGATTATGTTCGTGTTCTCCTTCTCTCTGCCTCTTATCCAAATTTTTTTAGGCGAAGCAGCTCTCATTGTCGTATATAGCATTAATAGAGTTCCTACCTTAGTTCTCCAAAATTTGTCCCCCTTTGAAAAATTGTTTGGTAAGCCTCTTGACCATTCCATCCTTAAACCTTTTGGTTGTGCCTGTTTTATTCTTTTACAACCTCATGAAAGTACCAAATTAGAATCACGTTCTCATTTATGTTATTTTATTGGGTATGGGATAGAACCCAAAGGGTATCGTTGTTGGTATCCTATTACCAATAAACTACATATCTTTCATCATGTTACCTTCTGAGAAAATACCGTGTTCTCGTCTCTTTCTAAATTTCACAATTTTGTCAATATTGACTCTATGTTTTTCTTTGATTCCTCAATTGAGTTGTTTCCAAGTTCTGATACTGGTAATTCTGATACACTCAATATTAGACCTTCCCCAATTGCTCCTCTTGATCATGTTCCAGTTGTTGATCCTACACTTGTACCAACAACTACTCTTGACACCATTATTCGTCGTTCTACCCGGGTAAGAGAAACTCCGCATTACCTTACAAATTTCCATTGTTATTATGCTATTGCAACCCTTCATGAACCTCGCTCTTATCGTGAGGCAAGTACTGACCCTTTTTAGCAGCAAGCTATGATTGAAGAACTTCATGGTTTAGAAAAGACTCACACTTGGGACTTAGTTGATCTTCCTTCTAACAAGACCCTTTATTGGCTACAAATGGATTAATAAAATCAAGACTCTTTCTGATGGGTCTGTTGAGCGTTACAAAGTTGGCTTAGTAGCAGAAGGTTACACTCAAGAATATGGGATAGACTATGAAGAAACTTTTGCTCCAGTAGCTTGATAAACATATGTCCGCAATCTATTAGCTATTGTTGTAGTTCATAAATGGAAGATTCTCCAGATGGACGTCAAAAGTGCTTTTCTCCATGGTGATTTGTCAGAAGAGTTTTAAAACAAGCTCATCGGGCTTGGTTTGCTAAATTTAGTTTTACTCTTGCTCAACTTGGCTTTGTCTCTAGTCCACATGATTATGCATTATTCATTCATCAATCTGACCATGGAATTGTTCTTCTACTATTTTATGTTGATGATATGATAATAACAGGTAATGATGCATCTGGTATCTCAGACTTACAACATTATCTCAGTCAACATTTTAAAAATGAAGGATCTTAGCAATCTCAGCTATTTTTTGGGTCTTGAAGTTTCTCATAAGTCTGAAGGCTATTATCTCTCTCAAGCGAAATATGCTTCTGATCTACTTTCTCGAGCAGGCATTACGGATGGTAAAACTATATCAACCCCTTTGGAACTCAATTGCAAACTTACTCCTCTAGATGGCACTCATCTTGATGATCCTACTTTATATCGATAACTTGTTGGTAGCCTTGTTTATCTCACTGTTACTCGACCTGATATCTCATATGATGTTCACTTGGTTAGTCATTTCATGTCTGCCCCTCACTCATCACATTTTTCTGCAGTTCTCATATAATTCGATATATTAAAGGAACTTTTTCTCATGGTTTACATTTCTCTGCTCACTCCTCCTTGGTGTTATCTGGCTACTCTAATGCTAATTGGATAGTGATCCCACATACCGTCGTTCTACCACTGGATACTGTTTTTTCTTAGGTGATTCTCTCATCTCTTGGCGTAGCAAAAAGCAAACAGGTGTTGCCCGTTCTAGCATAGAATCTGAGTATCGTGCTCTTGCTGATGCCACATCTGAATTACTTTGGTTACGATGGTTATTAACTGATATGGATGTCACACAATCTTCTGCATATATGCTTCACTGTGATAATATGAGTGCAATACAGATCTCTCACAATGACGTTTTCCATGAGCGTACAACACACATTGAGATTGATTGTCATTTGTTCGTCATCATGTTACTAAAGGCACCATACTTTTGATTCTCGTCTCCTCTACCAACCAAACAACTGATATCTTCACCAAAACACATCTCCCTGCTCGTTTTCAAGATTTACTAAGCAAACTCAAGTTGGCATCCACTATACCATATTGAGTTTAAGGGAGGGTGTTAACGTGAATATAGGATTCAAGAGCATATCTTTCATGTGATTGTGCAATTCATCAATAGCCTTGATTCTAAGATGTAAATAGACAGATTTCTAAGATGTATTTTCAGAATGTGTATCACAACTATTGACAGATTTTATTTCCCTTTCTAGTCATAGGTCTCTTGTATAAATTTCATTCCTTTTTGTACAATAATGATCAAGAAATACACAAATTCCTTCTCTGTTAATAAAAGTATCTAGAGTTTAAAATAACTGTCATCTACTATTTTTTATCCAATTCTATGAAGGCACTGGCATTTCATCATCTTCCCTACTAGACTTCTTCTCCACCTGACTCCTGCAACAAGCTACAACCCCAACTCCTTCTTCCTCCGTAAGTCTCCTTTTCTCAAACAAACCAAAAAACAGAGGAGAAGCTTGGAGTTGATGCAGAGTGTTGAAGATGGATAAATAGCATCGTCCTCGGTCATTTTACAAGGATAAATTTGTAAAAGCGTTTCAGTTGTTGGTAAACTCTCCCTTAGCGACAAAGCATTGAGAAAATAAAAATATAATAAACAAACCTAAATATTAAGTTGCTTTTCTATATTAGAATATTTTTGGTGAAGTTGACATTGGTTAAACTCTAGTTTAACCAAAATATTTTATTAAACTACGATACAATAAGTATTAATTTTAATGTTAAAATGTTAGACTACTGTCGCTAAAAATTTTTGCTACGAGTAACTTAATTTTTTCTTCTATAAAAATTATAACATTCATTAGATGTGAAAAGACATGAATTTTGCCGAGCACCGCTATCAAAATATTGTCTACAACCAGTCCTTCCATCAATTTAAAATAAAAAAATGATTACACTCTTAATTTGAACTATATTTGGTTAATATTTAATTAAATTAATAATAAACTTTAATAAAGTTAATTTTAATTAAATTAATATAGTTTATTATATAATTTCACATCATGTTATGTTATTCTCATAATTTTAATATTTATTTATTAACTCTGATTATAAATGGTATCAAAGTTATTTCTCATTACTATCAAAATTATTATTGTATTGTAGATTTTAACTTTTTCAATTTTTTGTTGCAATTCAATTACTTTAATAAGTTATAAATTAAGATTGTGTGTAAACTGTGATTGCATCATAATTTAAGTACTATCTAAAAACAAATGTGTGTTCATGTCTAAAAATTTATTATTATCACAATCATAATAGTGTTAATTAGTAGAAATAGATAATCAAACAAGATTATAATAGTTTTTTATTAGATAAACAAATACAAGTTGGTTGTTTCAAAATGCGGGACTATATATATTGTATTGTTCGTATATAAGAACTCAATGACTGAAACATATATTTCACCTTTTTTTACATAGTTGGATTCTTTTATTTGCTATCCTATGCTATGTTTTTTAACATGACCAAGTACAAAGAATGGCAACTCTTTTAATAGGGAAATTAAGTCAGATTATTGACCAAGCTTGGCCTTTGAGTGTGCTTTGAATGGTGTGATCACTGATCGAACCAAAACAAGTGGTAAAAAGATTTTAGATGGTTCAGTGGCTATTAGATTTCCACAACAAAAATGGAAATCTACATCTTCATAATCCGGAACTCCTAGCATTGCCAATGCCCAGTGAGTTTTTATCTCGCTTTTGTCAGTTACAATGCTGAGGATATCGATCGATGAGGCATGCATGCCACAAGAAAATGTTCTTGGTTGTAGAGTAAATCGGTCCTTCACTTTTCAGTATTGAAAGTGTATCATTAATCCACGGCCTCTGAGATTCTTCACTCGTAATGTAGACAGCCGTAGCTTCATTCTTCCGGACTATTTGGTTTGTATTTTTTGAAGCCAACTTTAACCTGCGATCAAGTAAGTTTACAATGACATATTTTCATTTCTCTAAAAGAAGTTTTTCCTGCAGAGAACTGTAAAGTCAATACTATAATCAAGATCCTCCAAATTATAGGCTAATTGAAAATCCCAGAACTAACAAAGCTCTAAATCTAATAGATTTTCAAGTGATCAACATAGAAATATTAGAAGTTAATTAGTGTGCTTCCATCTCAAATGACTAAAGAAACTAATCACGGGAAACTCTTAATTTTTGTGGAAAATAAATCAGATACATAAAAAGAACAACACCGAGAACATATGTAGCAACTATAATGCACTACAAGAAACATGGACTATAACAACTACAAGTTTGATCGCTAAAGCCCCAAAATGTCGTCGCTAAAAGTCTAATACGACAAATATCATTCGTCGTGAACGCCATCAATGAAAAATGAACTCCGTCGTGTTAGACCTTTCGCGACGAAGGATCTTTATTCACAAAAGATTTTCGCGACGAAAAAAATAGTTGGCAAAAGGTTTTGCGACGAAAAAAAATAGTTGGTCGCAAAAAATTTTGCCACAAAAAATAATTGGTCGCAAAAAAATTTTAGCAAAAAAATTACTTGGTCGCAAAAGATTTTTGCCACCAAAATTATTTTCGTCACCTAAAGTCTTTAGCGACCAACTAAAAGTTGGTCGCGAAATGTTTTTGACGATCAAATTTTATTTTTGTAGAATGTAAATAAACAATACTAAGTTTTTAATTTTCATATACTGATAGTACTAATCATTAGAAAATTTATCAAACCCGATATTTTTATAAGAAATACATATATTAATCATTAATATATGTAATATAACAATATAGCACTAGTTCATTATAAAATCTCTAAAACATAATTCACTATAAAATGTAGTCAACAAATGTATCCAAAAAAGATAAATCATAGAGAGAATATTTAAAGCTTGATTCTTACAACTACACAACTTAACAAATATTCTGAAACTCACGCTTCTGCTGTTGAGTCATCGTTAGGAGGCAAAAAACCATTTTGACGAGCCCAAGCGAGTAAACTTTGTAGATGTGAGTGGGGCTCTATGCCCAAGACATTTATTTCACCCGACGACTTCTTCAACTATCTCTTTTTCGGTGCGAGGTGTGGCATCCTCAGCAATAAGCCCATCCCGTAAAGTATGCATGCGTTCCTGTAACATCACAATGAGCCAAATTCAAAATAAATCTAACATTATTATCTTTAAACAAGGAATGTTAATCAGAATGTATTCAAAATAAACAAAGTAATCTATATATTTTCATTATTAAGCTTACTGAGTTTATAATTAATAATTTACTAGTCAAATGTAGATAAACAATATACTATCCTGGAACAACTAGTTATCAAAATAGAAAATGTACATGATATATCATGGTAACAAACTTATTTACATAGTGGACAATACCAATTTACAAAGAGTGTAACATATTTAAACTATTTGCATTGTGTTTATCAATGAATTCCCTAACCAAAAAGACAAAGCATAACACCAACACTCAATAAAACATGGATTATAAAAATCTGCAAGGTTTATCTTAAGCTAAACAAGCAAATAAGCTGTAGAAACTAGTAATACGTAATAAAGTACCTATTACCTAAAAATATCTTTGTTCGTCAGCAAATGGGCCAAACCGGCACCCAGCTCTAAAACTCTACCCTGGAGCTCTAGTTGGAGGAAACCGCCGGTCAGGGGAAACTTATTTGAAGTATTTAGGCATTGAGAAGAAGATCAATGACACATGTAATGCTTTTGTAGGCAAAGAGCGGCTGCTTCACTAAAAATAAAAAAGTTAATATCTCAACTTATGTGCATTGAATGTGTGGAAGCAAAAACTAAAACATAGTTTATTATTAACAAAAATAGGTTAACTCTAGATAATGCCACAATTTCTCACGTAAAAATGAGTAGTGCAAAAAATCAGTTAGACAAATACAAAGAACAATATAGCACAAAATGACAATTAAAACGTTTGAAGCTATCAAACTGAAGACTCAAATTCATAAAATAGCCTCATGAACATATGCTTCAATGCAAATTGCTACTAGTTACGCTGCTTGTCCTGGAGACAGAGTTTTGCATCAGGTTCAGCTCATTAATAGTGTTCCTTTTCCCAATTTCAACATCAAAGAACAAAAAATGGCCTGAGAAATTAAAATAGCATGCTTAGACAACATAATTGAGACCATTATTATTTTTCAATGAATATGTGGCCGCGGTGAAATCCATTAACTCCATATGAATGTAGCTTCACCAAGTAGGTTCTCGGTTCCACAGGAACTCCGCTCCACAATACCTGACGGTTGGATTGTATCATCATAGACATACTTTTTAATGGTTATAATTTTTAACTACTCCATTGAATATTAAATAGAGTAAAATGCAAATTCACACCTAAGTAGGCAAGGTTCTTGACCATCTGTATGCAACCACAAATAAAATAGTGAATTTTATTAGCATAGACATTTCATCAAACAGATAAGGGGCACATAAGAGCACCATGGATTTTGAAGTCCATGAAATTCAATCATTGTATTCAAAATCCATGAAAATCGAAATCCTAATAAAAAAACACACGAAAATATAAAATCCTAAGCAAATTCAGAAACCCACTAGGCATTCAGATTCTAAATCTTCATCAAAATCTTGAGTAAATTCAACTAATGTAATTGAATTCAACCATTGTAATCAAAAGACAATAATCTTTAGCATAATCTGAAAAAAAATTACATTCCCAACAGTAGATCAAGCTTAACAAGAGTAAAAAACTGCATCAGAAAATTGTGTGGATCTGGTTACCGTATTGCGAAAATGATCAAAGATATAGATCTGGTCTTCTAACCTCGCCATCACCTCCATCAGGTCCTCTCTTTCCACCTCGTCTCGGTTTTCACCTGCTCTATCCCAATCGTCTGGCCCGACGTCATGTCCGTGACTTTTCCGTCGATGATTGTGAAAAGCAACAATGGTTCAAGTAAACGGCCCCTACGTTGCTGGATCTTAGGGCTGAGCGTCGGTGAAAAACGAGAGAGAGAGCGATAAATTCAAAAAAAATTACAGCTCATCCCATCTTAGATGTCCAAACGGCCATATTTGCAAAAATAACTACAATGGGACATTTTTTAAAATGGATCTTCAAACATTCAAAATGAAAACTGTCAAACGCAGGTCGCAAGAATGGGAGGAAGAAGAAAGGAGTAGTAAGAGGGGAAGAAGGAGAAAGAAGAACGAAGAAATGGAAGAGGACAGGAGGGATTAAACGAGTTTTAGGGATTAAAAGCCCCACTTTTGCCGACAACGTATGGTCTCAAAAACTCCCACCTTTAATGATAAACAGATAACTTCACAGAAATTGATTTTTATTGATGAAATTTGAATTTTCAACGGTAAAAATCTGAAAAAAATTTCGCGCCCTCTCTGTAAATTTTAATCACTAAAAACTTAATAGTTAAAAATGATTTTTCTTATAAAAATTTAATAGTTAAAAATGATTTTTCTTATAATGGTACGTACCTCGTATTCCAAAGATTTGCTTCTTCAGGAAGGACGAGCTCTTCGACGTCACATTGCGGATAGGCATATATTCCCACCCCCATGTCTTACAGCTAGTCTTGGATCTGAGTGGAAAAACCATTAAAAATGAAGGAAAGAAAAATTACCCATTAGCTATGAAATTACTAATCCTCAAATAACAAAACAGTACCAGGAGATGACAAAACTCACTATCCCTGTGCACAGTATTTCCTCCAACAATAACATCATCACTTCGACCTCTGAAGTCAAAAACTCGATTTCTGGACATCCTACTGGAAATCCAATCCGCATGTCCACTACTTGCAGCAATTTTTCCTGATAGAATCTAATGAAAGTTAAAGACATACCATTTTCATCTAAAGAAATAATAGAGTTTAAAATTTTAATACTAAAATAAATTTACACTTTTCACCATCAAGGCTCATTGCATATTTGAGGACAGAGAAAGGAACTCGAGAAGCAGCTCCACAAATCAAAGGAGCATTAACAAGGTGACACAATTTTTGAGCTTCCTACAAGATAATTCTGACATTTGAGTGATCAACAGAAGATATTAGAGAGTTTCTGTACGGTTGTTACGTACAAACTATTTGGAAATTAAAACACGCAATGCGTTAATTGAAAACATTTCAGTAGTCTTGGAGCAAAACTTCTTCAAGAATGTAATTATTTCCTTCTCCGATCAAACAACATGGACACACTTTAGGCAATCTGATGACTCAAAAAGTTAAAATTAGGCAATCCGGTGAAGTTTGGCTTGCACTCTAACTCGTCATAAGTGAAAGGGGCTCTAGCCAAAGCAGGAAGGCCTAGCTAAACGTCAAAGGAAAAAGTGAAGTCTGACTTGCATTCTAACTCATCAAACGGAAAATGCTCTAGCTAGAACATGAATGTTTGGTTAGACGTCAAAGAAAAAAGTGAAGTCTGGCATGCACTCTAACTCGTCAGACGGGAATAAAGTTCTAGCGAGGGTAGGAATGCATGGTAGATGTCAAAGGAAAAAGTGAAGTATGAGTTGTACTCTAGATTTTTTTCTTGGAAAAAAGCTCTAACCAAATCAGGAATGTCTGGGTAGACGTCAAAAGAAAAAGTGAAGTCTAGCTTGCATTCTAAGTCGTCAGACAAGAAAAAAGCTTTAGTTAGAGTAGGAATGCCCGGCTAAATTGTAAAGGATTTTTCCTCCACACCAATAGAATCTTGTTATTGATTAGTGAGAAACGACCAAGAGATTAGAGAGTGAGAGAGAGAGAGTAGTCAAAGCACTGAGTAATGTTTTCAATTGTGTATATGATTCGATTCCCTTCATTCATTATCCAAGCCTTTATAGGTCATCGGGTGTAAATAGAATAACAATTTTGTCAATAAAATAGTAAATTGGGGGGAATGGTCACCCTCTCTCCTATGGTAGGGGAATGATCCTCATTTTCTCCTATATTTTTGGAGGACTTATTACATTCATAGGATCCTACACATACTCGCTGGATCTTTTGTTAGGTGTGGGACCCTTCACTCCATCCTTTCCTCTCAGCTATCTCATCTCCTAGTCTTTCAGTCGTCAAATCAGTCACAGCCACGTGGTTTTTTCTCGTGACTCAGATCTCCTCTTTCTCGATCTTGCGCAGGGATCTCCTCACTGTTTTTCGATTGACCTTTTCCTTCCACGTGGCATGGTGCAGGTTTTATGCTTGCTCATTTGCCCCCATTACATTCAACGAATTTCAATTCGTTGAAGTATAATGAATGCATTCTACGTGTATCTTGACAGGGGATTGGCGGCTTCGTCCTTTTTCATCCTTTTACTCCTGAAAACATCAATAATGCGTAGAAAAAAATAGGTATATTAGATCATAAAAATGCATGTCATCATTGCCTTGTCTGACGCGTTTCTCGGGAACATCATTTTGCCTATGGTCTGTGTCGTTCCTCTTTCTCGTACTCGATTCTCTGTGTAAATCATGCATTTTCAGAACACGTTCATAGTTATTACGCGTGTCACTTCACCTCCCCTCTCCCCTTCTCTTTCCAACTATCATTTCATCATTTACCCGTTTGAATGATGGCTGGTATTGTCATTTAAAACGTCTCGTCCCTATACGCTCATTGCACTTCCACGCCTTTTCTTTTTCAGAATTGATTGTCTTTCATTTTTCTTTCAAATCCGTAAATTGGATTTCATTTCCTTTTTGCGTTCATAGAGTCTTTTTAAAGTCTTTGTCTTCCTCATTTTACTTTTGCGCACACTCCATCCCCTGTAAGTCTCATCTCTTTTCCTCCATTTTCGCTCTTTTTATGTTCCTTTCATCGTCTCGGGGGTTTCTTTGTCAATTATGGGAGAGACAAAGTTTAAGATCATTGTTCCATTGGTTAGGAAGCAAGACGAGTTCAACCGTTTTATAGACCGTTATAAAGATGTCTGTCCCTCGGATGCCATTTGCGGTTTTGGGTACGGGGTACCTAGGTCATTCCCCTTCAATCCCTCGTATCAAATCACACTGGCCCATATGTATATAACTTTAGGATTAAAGCTCCCATCCCCCCCCCNCCCCCCCACCCCCGCGCTTTCAAGAATTTTTTGGCATTTTCTATCTCGCCCCCTCCCAATATACTACTAACACATACATATTTCTTTTAAAGATAGAAACTTTAACCAGGAGGCATAACCTCAACATAGGTGTAGACTAAATTTGTGCCCCGTACATTGTTAAGAAGCACGACGCGACTTACTATTTAGCTTCTCGTGCTAGCGAGAAGCGAGGAGGTCTAATCATTAATCTTCAGAAGGGGGATAAAGGCTGGGAAGACGGGACCCTCCTAATTGGTGGGAACTGGGACAGTGATGGCCATTGGATCGTCTCCAAGATCTGATGGTCTTTCAATAAGTAGCCACAGCTATAGTCTCTCTTTTCTCTTTTCTCTTTTCTCTATTCTTCTTTCTTCTTCATTTTTTTTGTTTTACTGAGCCTTTCCTCTTTTTGTGCAGATAAAAATTTAAATAAAAGGTCTTTCATCCCCATAGACGTAGCCGCACGGCTCTCCGCTGCCTATAACTACCCAGAATGGGATTGGAGAGATCTCCTCGATCTAAGGAGGCAGATCAAAGTTGCCTATGCCCCCACTCTCATAGTAGAGGTCGGTGCTACTTCTTCCACTTCAGAGACTCCCAGGGCCATCCCCCTTCCTGATTTCCGCAATGTCGTGGTGTCCAATTCTTCTGGCTCTGAGCGAGAGGAAGAGGAAGAACATGAAGAAGAAAGAGAACGGGAAGTAGAGTGGAAAGAAGCCAAAGATCAATACGCGTTATTCTGCTTTGCTCACGAGCAGTTGGAAATGTGGAAGCGCCTCTAAAGCAACTTATGGGGGACTATTGGTAAGGAGAGGAACGTCCGCTCGACAACGGAGGACGCTAACACCTCTGATAGCGTCCCTGATAATGCTGTGGTGCCAACTTTCGCTCATGTTCCTGCTGTCGTTCCACCCCCTACTTCATCTGATCCTCCTACCACCGCAGCCGAGGACATTTCAGCACGAGAAGAGGTTTCTCCCCCTCCTCCCTCGTATGTTCGGAGGCTAGCTTCTTCATCTGCTGGTTCTCGGGGGATGCCTGAGGAGACTGATGTCTAGAGATGACGTTGCTATACGACGGCTCTGTTTGTTCTCGCTTTTGTGAACTTCTTGAAGGATCCCCGTTCTTTGCACACGGTCGTGGAAGGGGATTAGGTCTGATGTGGACATGGCTGCCCTCTACCAGATGTCGGTTACCGACAAGATCGTCGGCCTTAGCCATAGTCTGATGCAAGTAACTTTTTACTTCTGTTGATTTCATCTCTTTGCTCTTTCCTTTATACTCTTCCGTTTACTAACACTTTGAGGATTTTGGCAGGCTGTAACTTCTCACAACGGGCTCCGAGAGGACATCCGCTCCGTTGAGCTTGAGATGGGGGGTTTAGGACGAAGATGCATGAGATCAACATGTCTTAGGGTGCCTTCCTTGCCAAGTGGGATCATCAAGGGATGGTGGAGACCGAGCTCCGAGGGGTTGTCGCCCATCTCACTAAAGATTTGGAAGTTTCTGTGGTTGACTGGGTGAGTTTGGAGGAGTCTCTCCGGGAGTCAGAGAAGTTGACCAAGGAAGAAGAGAACCTACCGTCTGCATTACCTACTTTGGCTAGGGCTCGTGAGTGGGAAACCGAACTTGAGGCTTAGTACCAGGTCATTATTGATCAGACTAAGGGTATGGCCTATAGTGCGGGTTACCGTGATGCCAAATTCGATAAAGGCTCCTCTAATGCCTCTTGTTGACCTTCCCGATGACCCTACCAGGCTTGATACAACCGTTCATGTTCCCACTTTTGACCCTCATACAGAGGCCAATTAGTTTAGTTTCCTTGCATTTTACTTTTCCATGTACCTTCTTTTCCTTTTTTTTTTTTTTTTTGTATATTTCTGAAGTTTAATGAGAATATCTTTCATGTTTCACCGTTTCCTCTATCAGCTTTCCTTTTTTGAGTACTTCAAACGATCACCTACTTCTGCTTTCTTTTGTCATTTTCTCAAACACTAAGGCAAAAATTCAAAGAAATATTATGGCAAGTAGTTCCTTTTTTCAAATACTAAGTAGAAATTTTCTTATTTCTATAGTTGCCTAATTTACTTGTACTCTTCAATTTATGTATTTCAATAGTAGAGTTTGCGTTAGTCGATTCATGACGCAATAGAGCGAGAACTCGGTCGAGCCGTATGTTTTCGTAACTTTTTTATCTTGTCGTTCCGTTTGTTCCTCCTTTTTCATTTGTCTTTAGAAGATTTTTTTTGGAGCAGGACTTAGGGATTGCTCCTCCAAAGGACTTTATACCCTTAATTTCTTTTGAGAGTAGGACTTATGAGCTGTCTCTCCTAAAACTTTATGCCCTTATTTTATTTCCAAGAGTAGCATTTATGAACTGCCCCTCCTAAGGACTTTATGCGCTTATTTCGTTCTGAGAGTAGGACTTATTAACTGTCTATCCCAAGGACTTTATGCCCTTATTTTCTTCTTAGAGTAAGACTTATAAACTGCTCCTCCCAATGACTTTATGCCCTTATTTCCTTCTGAGAGTAGGACTTATGAACTGCTCCTCCCAAGAACTTTATGCCCTTATTTTTGTTGTAGTATTTAGCGTAAATGAGAGAGTTGACACCGTGAATTTTTACATGGAAAACTTTTACGGGAAAACCACAGGAAAACTGTTCACTGTAATGAATGTTACAATTTCTAAACAAAGTATTGCTTCGGGTGAGCAACATTCTAGGGGTTTGGTAGATCCGTTCCTTCTTCTGTTTTCAAACAGTAGTACCCGTTTCCTCCTATTCCACTGATGATATATGGCTCTCCCATGTTGGCCCAAGCTTTCCCACTGTCTAGAATATCTTTTTTAGAACCACGTTCGTACCTTTTTGGAATTCCCACGTTCGTACCTTTTTCTGGAAGTAAGATTTCCTCTTCTGGTAATGGGTCATCTAGATCAAGGCTGCTTCTCGTCATTCTTCCAGTTCATCAATGCTATTTCTGAAGAGTCCTTCATTTTACTGCTCGCTTAGTCTAGATCTCACAGTGGAGCTTCCGATTCATTAGGAATCACTGCTTCCGCATTGTATGCTAGAGTGAATGATGTTTCACCCGTTGTTTTTATAGGAGTTGTTCTGCATGCCCATAGTACTGCTGGCAATTCTTCCACCCACTTTCCATTGGATGAATCTAGTTATTTCTTTAAATTGTCAAGTTTTATTTGGTTTGACCTCTCGACTTGTCCATTTCCCTGTGAATAGTAGGGCATGCACAATCGGTTGATGATTTTCAAGTTTTCCCAAAAGGTTTTCACCATGTTGCTGGTGAACTGGAGTCCGTTGTTAGATATGAGGTCCCAGGAAATTTTGTATCAGTATACTATGTTCTTCCACAGAAATCCTTTCACCTCGTCTTCATGAATTCTGGTGAAAGATTCAGCCTCAATCCATTTGGTGAAGTAAACTTTGCAACCAATAAGAAGCGTTTCTGAGCGGGTACCGTGGGGAGTGGTCCAACAATGTCTACAACCCATTGCATGAGACACTTATCACTTTTCTTAGCGTCCTTCTTATCATCTTGGTGCATCTTCGACCAGTAGTATCCTTCGTTTATCACTTTATGCGCTAAAGATCTACCCCCGGTGTGATTTCCACATACCCCTTTCGTGAATTTCTGCTAACACATATTAGGCTTCCTTCTCCCGTAAACACTTTAGGTATAGGCCTACAAAGGATTCTTATACAATAGTTCATTTGCTCTTCTGATGCACCTTCCTGGCGAGGAGCTTGTCTTTTGGGAGTATTTCTTCCTTCAGATAACGGATTATGTTTTACTGCCAACTGGGTTCTTTTTCTACTTCGATATTAGTTACGTCGTTCCACGGGAGTGAGGTACTTGGTCTCTCCAAAAATTCCACGGGAATGTTCCTCTTGTACACAAATTGCAATGATGATCCTAGGTTTTCCAGCGCGTTAGCATGCCCTTTCTCAGTTCTCAGGATCTGTTTGATCTGGTAGCCTTTCAACGTGCTTAGGAGGTCATTTTCCCATTGTAGGTAGCTTATCATCCTTTCAACTTTCTCTATATATTCCCTCGTGACCTGTTTCACGATTACCATGGAATCATAAAATATCTTTACCTCCATTACCTCATATTCCCATAGTAGAGTCACACCCGCTATTAGCGCTTCATACTCTGCTTCATTGTTTGATGCGTTGAATCCAAATGAGATGGAATGCTCCAATGTTTCTCCAAATGGGGTATGTACCACTACCCCCGCTTCTACTCATTTTGTTATTTGAAGAACTATCAATGTATAATTTCCAAGGCCCATTCTCAATTTCTTCATGAGGTCCCCTACTTCTCCTTTAGTGAAGTCTACTAGTGCATGCCCTTTGATTGTGGTTCTAGGCTCGTAATTAATGTCATACTGGCTTAGCTCAATCGAGCATTTCGTCATTCTCCCACTTACCTCTAGAGAGTGTATGAGACTTTTGACAGGTGAATCTGTCAACACTCTGATGCTATGTGCCTGAAAATAGGGTCTCAATTTTTGTGCAGCGATTACAATCGCCAGGACCAACTTCTCCATTCTTTTATACCTCACCTCGGCCTCTACAAGGCTTTTACTGATGAAGTACATGGGGTTTTATTTTATTTCCTCCTCCCTGATGAGTACGGCACTGACGGCGACCGCCGGAACATCAACTTACAACATGAGCTGTTCACCTGGTATCGGCTTAGAGAGTAAAGGTGGGGTCATCAGGTATTCCTTAACTCTACTAAGAGTTTCATCACATTCCTTGTTCCACCCTTCTACAGAATTCATTCTCAATTTTTTGCAAAACGGTTGCATTTGTCCGTAGATCTCGAGATGAATTTGTTCGTGGTGACCAACCTTCCCGTTAACCCATGTATCTCTTTTTAGTTTCGTGAAGATTTCATGTCCATAATTGCCTTCACTTGGTCCGGGTTTACTTCGATTCCCCGTTGCGTCACCAGGAGCTCGAGAAATTTTCTCGCAGCTACCCTGAACTTACACACTACAAAGGCTTCTTCGAGATCTTGAATACGCCCCCCCCCCCCATTTTTTAGCTTTTGACCAGCATGTCGTCTACATAGACTTCCACGTTTTTTTCGATCTATTCACGGAATACTTTGTTTACTAGTCTTTGATAGGTAGTACCTATGTTTTTTAGTCCAAACGACATAACTTTATAACAGTAGGTACCATATTCAGTAATAAAGGAAGTTTTTTTCCTAATCAGGTTGGAACATTTTTCACCTGATTGTATCCGAAGAAAGCATCCATGAAGCTGAGTAACTCGTGTCCTGAAGTGGCATCAACCATCTGATCTATCCTTGACAGTGGGTATTCATCTTTAGGGTAGGCTTTATTCAAATCGGTGAAGTCCACACATATTCTCCATTTTCCACTTTTCTTCCGTACCATTACCAAGCTGGTTAACCATTCAAGGTAGTCTACTTCCTGAATAAAATCGGCTTTCAAGAGCTTTTTGACTTCTTTTTTAATTGCATGATTACGTTCCAGGGCAAAGCTCATCTTCCTCTACTTTACTGGCTTCACATTCAGTGTCATATTCAACTTATGACAGATGATTTTTTTTGGGATGCCTAGCATCTCCTGTACCGTAGTTGTGAACACATCCATGTTTTCTCTCAAGAATTTCACTAACTTTTCTTTTCCACTCTTTTCGAGACGGGTACCAATATTTGTCATCTTATGGGTTCCTTCCTTTAAGCATACAAGTTATGTTTCTTCCCTTGCCTCGTACCTCGGGTTGTCTTCCCTGTCTCTCTGTGATTGTTATAAATTTATAGGTCGCTTACCTTCTGCCTTTTCCACCACCCTCTTCTTGATGGATTTCGAAGTAGTCACGGAGTAGATGCGGGCAGCGGCTTGATCTCCCCTTATTATTTTAACCCCCAATAATGTCGGGTATTTTAGTACTTGGTAGAAAGTTGAAGGGATGACTTTTCATTTTATGGAGCCAAATTCTTCCTAAGATAGCGTTATGCGGGGACGATGTGTTGTATCATGAACTCAGTCATATAGTTGAAGGGGTATACATTCACTGCGGGGACATGGTTCTCTCTGAGTAGTGGATGGCACCATTGAAGCCTATCAAATGGTTGTGCTGTTCCTTGCAGTTTTTGTTCTCCCATTGACATTATTTTCAAGGTTACCCTATATAAAATATTTATTGCACTCCCGTCATCTACCAGGACTCTCCCTAGAAAGCAGTTGCTGACTTGTATCGAAATGACGAGAGCATCATTGTGATGCCCGTCATGCTCCAAGTCCAGATCGTCGAATACAAGTGGCGGATTCTCGCTGACACATGGGGTTCTTCTAGGCATTTTTTCAGCATTGACTTTTTACAATAGACCTTTTTTTCCTTCCCCATTATCCCTTCCCATTTTATGAGTGCAATAACCATGTCGACGATACAGGAGGGGTTATTTCTCGTTGTCTCTATTATCCCTCATGATTGTCCTTTTCTGTTTCTCATTTCTGTTATTCTTCTTTTTTCACTAACTTATAAAGGTACTCATCTTTAATCAACTGTTTGATGCAATCCTTAAGCTGGAAACAAACTCTCGTATAATCTTCGTTGCTCTTGTGAAAGGAGCAGTACTTGTCTTTATCCTTGTAGCTTGGTTATTTTATAAACGGGGCCAGTCTATTGAGTCAAGGCTTGTCCTTGATCATATCCATGATCTGGTTCACTGGTATGGTCAGCGGTGTGCAGAGACCTTATCTCTCAGATGTACCATATCTGAGTCCTGCCTTCGATATCCCAATCTTTCATGCTTGTCGCTTCTCCTATCTTCTCTTTCAATTCTGTCAGACTTTTTCCTTTCAGATTTTGAACTTCTTTCCCATTTTCTTGACTCTTCAGTCTTCCGTTCGACGGCCTTCAGCATGCTTATTTTCTCTTCCTCTAGAGTAATGTAGGCTTACACCCGCTAGAAGGTTTCTTCCATGGACATCGGCTTCATTTTAGATAGATCTTTGAACAAGGGTGAGTTCGGGCCTAACCCCCATCTAAAGGCCAATCTGGTAACTCGATCTTCGCAGCTCTCAACTTTGGCCATTTTGTCTTTAAATCTGTGGGTGTATTCCTGTAGAGACTCCCCTCTCTTGGTGGAAATTGTCAAGATATACTCTGTGTCCTCCATGACCGCTCGATAGGTAGAGTACTATTCTAGAAAGACAAAAGACATAATAGTAAAATTAGTAATCGAATGCATATAGAGGGAACAATACCATTTTAGAGTTGTCCCGTCTAAGCTGGTGGGGAACATTCTGCACATTAGTTTATCCTCATGTTGATATAGGGTAATTACTTGTCTGAATTGCTGGAGGTGGTCTACAGAGCATGTTTTTTCTTCGTAACATTTAAATTCAGAGCCCACAAACTTTCTAGGTACATGTTTTGTTAGGATCTCAGGACTTAATGGGGTACGAATGATGAATTCGAGGTCGGTCCTTCCCAGGTCTCTCATTTCCAACATTTTTCGGTCCAATAATTCCTCCATTGCCTCTTTTGTTATGACTTAGGACTGCGAGGTTCTCCCATAGCCTCCTTCACGTGGTTTTGGGATTGGACTTCTACCTCCTCCTGTTATACATTCTTACTATCCTCGTGGTTTTCTTGTCTTACATCTTACATGTTGTCCCCCAAGTGGATTTCTTCTTCCTCGTTATTCGCCCTTTGACTGACTTCAGCATGTGTCCTTGCCAGCTCTTGTTGAAGCGTGCTAATATGGTCCTGCACATTTTGACATGTGTTGTACAGTGCCTCCATGTTTCTCCTTTCCATTTCTTACATTCCGTTTAAGAAATTCTGTAGAATTTCTGTCAGTGGAGTTGGTTGATCCACATGATCGTCTCTGTTTCTGAGCTCGTTGTCTTCATTCAGAGATCGTGTTTAATCTGGTTCTAGGCATGTTTATTATTTTCGGGGTGGGTTTCTCGAGTTTTGCTTTCGTCTCTCAATTAAAGCACCAAATGTAAATGATTTTTTCCTCCACACCAATATAATCTTGTTATTGATAGTGAGAAATGACCAAGAGATTAGAGAGTGATAGAGATTAGATAGTGATAGAGATAGAGAGTAGTCGAAGCTCTAAGTAATGTTTTGAATCGTGTATATGATTCAATTCCTTTCGTTCATTACCCAAGCCTTTATAGGCCACCAGGTGTAAACAAAATAACAAGTTTGTCAATAAAATAGTAAAAGGAGGGGAATGGTCGCCCTCTACCCTATGGTAGGGGAATGATCCCTCTTTCTCCTATATTTTTGGGAGATTTTTTTATACAAAGAGGATCTCACCCATACTCGTTGGACCTTTTGTCAGGTGTGAGACCCTTTACTCCATATATTCCTCTCAACTGTCTTATCCCCTAATCTTTCAGTCGTCAAATCAATCGCAACCGCGCGGTCTTTTCTCGTGACTTAGATTTCCTCATTCTCATTCTTGTGCGGGGATTTCCTCACTGCTTCTTGGTTGACCCTTTCCTTCCACATGGCATGGTGCAAGTTTTATGCATGTTCATAAATGATGTAAAAATCATGTGGAACATGAGTTATAAAAATAATGTTGAAACAAGACGGTAAGTAAGAAATGTGACAACAAATCAAAATTTTTATCAATACAACAAATGGGAAACAAGATGAACAAGTATGGAAATCACTATATTATTCAACAAAATATTATTCAAAACTATTAATAATTGTATGTGTTAGAAGAATGCTTTTCAGAAAATGTTGGACGGGATGAACATTACAATGATGAAGGATATGGTTATAATGAAGGAGATAATAGTGGAGATGGGAACGATAATGAAACTGTTAGTTCTCACATAGAGAGACTATTATGACATGGAGAAAACCTAAACAATGATGAAAATGTGGACGCTGGAGGAACAAGTCAAAATCAACATCAAAGGGACAATGTAAGACTAGTAGTACATGCATTGTAGTAATTGTTTAAGTCTTACCATATATTAGTTTAAAATATATCTCTGAAACATACTATATAAAATTGATGAGTGCAAGTTACGGTTGCTCGAAATGTAGCCAAGGGAAAAGAAATTCAGACTGGGGCAGTAAGTCTGTAAATATATTTTTTATAAAGCTTAAAAATTCTCTTTACATAGAATATGATTTGTTTTCTACTATTTTTCAATATTGTAGTTCTAAGTACTAGAAAGCATAAACTACGTTTTAGCGTTATCCTTTATGTTCGTGAATTTATGGTTCTAGATATGTTGAGTTTGTGTACATTTAGTTGGACTATAAACCATTTTAATATCATCTTTCTACTGAAGAATATCTATGATTTGATATTGCTGAAACATACTTTTTTAAAACTGATGAGTGCAATTGTAATCAACCAATTCTATTTCATCTTCTTTGGATCATATTCAACTAATTCTTTGTGAAGAGGTGCTTAAGGCTTTCTGATCAGTGTAAGTTTCATATCTGGAACCATAAAGCTAGTATATCTAAATATTTAGTGTAAAAAACACTACTATCAATTCTAGGTCATGAGTTGGAAAAAAACACTACTATCAATTCTAGGTCATGAGTTGGATAGTTCTTCTCATATTCTTTCGATTTGAGACAAGCATAAGCAAGAAATTTATTGTTTGCATTAGCAACTCCCAAGTCCCTTATGTGAAAAGTCAGTGAAGTTTACAAATTTGCCAGTTCTGAAGGAATGGTGAATATCGATGCCAAAATGAGTTTTTTGCTTGAGTGCTTGAAACTATTTTCACATTCACTTGTCTATTGAAACTTAACTTCATTTCCAGTTAGCTTAATCAGAGATGACACAATTCTAGAGAATTCTTCTATAAATCTTCAGTAGCATTAATCGGTCTCAATCATTTATTAACTACTTCAATCTTTCTAGGATCAACTACGATTTCATCTCCAAATATCACATGTCTAAGAAACATAACTCGATCATGCAAAATTCACATTCTAAATCATGGTATCAACTTATTGTTTCTAAGAAGCTAGAGTGCATTTTGAAGATACCTTTGATGGTTGTCCTTATTCTTGAGTGTAGCAGAATGTCGTTAGTGAAAATAATAATGATCTTTTCCAGATATTCCTTACATATTCTACTCGTCAAGTTCATAAATATTGTTGATTGATATGTTTGTCAGGAAAACGAGCATTACCAGGAACTCGTAATGCTCTCACTTTGTCCTAAATGTATTTTTTGGCACATATTCACAGCTTTAATTCTTAATTGATAATATCCTAACCTAGAATTGACATTAGAAAAACACTAGCTCCCTTTAGCTGATCAAAGAGATCCTCAATACAAGGTAGAGGATATTTGTTTTTTATTGTAATTTGATTCCTCTCTCTATAATCAATGCATATCTACATCTATCTATATTTCTTTTTAACAACCAAAATCGTCACTCCTCATGGTGACATGCTAGGTTAGATGAATCCTTTATCTAACAACTATTGAATTTTCTCTTTCAGATCGTTTAATCTCCAGGTGCCATGTGATAGGGCATCTTAGAAATTGGAGTAAAATCATAGAGAAAATTGATAGTGAACTCGATCTCTCAACTAAGACGAATTCCTAGAAAATCTTCTAGAAAGTTGTTGTCGAATTCCCTGATGATTGAAATATTCTTGATATGACTTATTTCTATTGGTGAGTCCACACATTAGCTAGAAAACCACTACAACCACTCAATAATAGTTTCACAGCCTTCATCGCTAAAATGAATTTCGGCAATGGTTGGAGTGCCCTTGAAACACAATTCTAGTACTCATAGAGGTTGGATGAAAACATCATTTTGAAGCATATAATGTTGGTATGATAAGCGGATAGCCAATCAACGCCAAGAATAATGTTACAAAACCCTTCATATTGAATAATGTCAAATGTGTTTCTAGCCCTCATTCTCTAATGTCAATTTTATATGACAATTTCTTCTTTAACAGTCATTACCTCATCCGAAGGTGTAGAGATACTAAGTTCTACTCTCATCTTTGTAGGAGGTATTTCAATATTTCTAGCACATTCATGAGATACAAAAGAATGCGTAGAACATGAGTTGAATAAAGCGAACGCTTCAAACCCAGAAATAATAAGAGTACTTTATATGGCATTTGGCATTAGTATCACCGAACTTTAATTCTGATCTTACTGACGGGTTGGCACAACAATGCTTATCTGATAATCCGATTGAAATCGTGACTTAAAATCATTTAAGTAAAAAATATTTTTTTTTTAAAATTGGGATGACACCAAAATTGCACACCGCTAGTAAATATATCTACAAGTGGACATCTTATCTTAAAAGTAATTTATGTGAAATGCGCATAATGAAAAATTAAAAGCTAAATTTAATAAAAACAACTTATGTAGGATATGAATTTCAAGTTTTTTTTATAAATACAATCATAAGACCATATAAAAGAAATCTGAACATTTATAAGCGTAAAGTTATATCCAAATAACTTTTGAGTCCTACAACTTATTAACTTTATACTTTGTTTTTTTATATATAATAACTAGGCAATGTTGTCAGAGTCTTAGGGAATATCGTACTTTGCAAGTCCCATACGCATTCTTTAGTTTGATGCTCGACATCTATATTATGGTTGTTATTCTGAAATCACAATAACTATAATGAAAATATATAAAATTTACTTAGAATGTAACAAATTCAGCACACATAAACATGTCATATATTGTATGATGCATATAAATATTATTTAAAGTTGGTGACCTAATGATAGGGGAGCTTGCAGCCGAATCCCCGCTGAATGGCGAATGCAACTATAATAGTCTTAAAGTAGCGGAATTCCATGTTGGGTAAGTTTCTACCCGCATGAAATTCGTAATGATCTAGACACTGTCTCACTAAGAGGGTCAGTGAAATTGACATGTATGCGAAGATGCAGACTACTTGCACCTGAACAGAAAGACCTAATGAAGTTTCATTGTTATTTGGGATTCACTTTGAGCCTTTCCTATGCAGCTTGTGTGGGGGGTGAAAAAAACCCTCAGAGATATACCACTTTAGAAGAGCTAGAATTCTAATATTATGTATTCTAAGCATAAAAATCACACACACATATTGAAATAATGTCTTTTATTAATCAACTTATATATGAGAAATCTAATAACACAAGATGAAGTCATAACATACATAACCAGCCATTACTGGTATCGGTAATCAACTTAAGCTTACTTATATTCCATGCACCTATAACTTGTTCCCCTTGGAAGATAAAAAATCCATAATCGCCCTACAAAATATCGGCACATTTCAACAATATCTCATTGATAGCTTCATATTATATCGTAATGCTCCCGTGAAAATGCCATTCAATAACATGATAAAACTTGGGTGTTCTTAAATTCTATTAACTTTTCTTAAATAGAAATTATAACATACTGATAAAATTCCACGTCTCGTGCGATTAAACCATAACATAAAAATACATGAATATATAACAACATATATCTAGTAAAACTTCTAACTTATTAATTAGTAACTAAACAAAATCATATACATAATCATTTAGAGTCTTGTCTTTCTAGAATAAGATTAGTTACGTACCTCGTTCTTCGAAATTTGATGTGAGACTTTGTAATTTATTTTCAGCATTATGCTTGTTTAAAAAAGTACAAACTTCCAACTGTCAAAGAAAAATTCTATAAGCTATCATGTTCTTATAATATCTTTTTATTTAAAAAGTCAAAATAAACATTTTTTTTTAAGTTGCCGCTGTTTTCAAACTTAAAAACTAAGAATATGTTTTTCTATAACACTTTAGGTTGGAAAAAATCAAATTGTGAGGCCGTACATGTAAATTTAATATATGTTATGCTATCTTTGAATCTGATTAAATTGATCTAATTAAAAAATTAAATTCTAAGACTTATGAGTATAATTATCATGTAATTAATGTGTAAATACATGAATAATTTTTTAAATTTGTTAAAGGGTTAAATTAGAAATGTAAAAAATTATTAATTGCACAGTTAAGTAAAATGGTTATGGCCTCAAAATTACACAAGTAAACCATCAACTCAAAGAGTTTTCTTTGAACCGTTATCGTTATTTCTTCAAAAGAGAATTCTTGAGGAGAATTATGGATAACAACTCAAGGGCTTGTGTCAATTTTGAAGATCTAATTCACATTCAATTATCCATGGAATCAAGTAGGTCTTCAACAATCAAGTTCTCTACTTATTTCTTCTCATGGAAATCAAATGACATGCGTATTTGAGAAGATTAGAGTTTGATAAAATTTCATAGAAACATGTTAATCGTATGATTTATGAAATATACATATTTAGTTAGTCTTAATTTTAATCCCATCATTTCATAACTCATTTAGGAAGGTTTGTTATCAATACTGAAAAGATACTTTTCTTCTCTTTCAGTTCTACAAAGAAAACATAGTATAATTACATTTATATGCGAATATTACATTTTTCCAGTTCCTCATTATTGTTTTTTTACAATTTTCTATTTTTCAATTTTGTTTCACAATAATTTTACATTTTGTGAGACGAACCACTGACTTACTCTTTAGAAAAACGTAGTTTGTCCTTTCCAATTTCCCAAATAGAAAAACGTGGATTCTCTACCAAGCGGTCAAGATGTTTTGATAATAAAAAACATCTAAATATGTGGAAAATTTATAAAAAAATGACGATGATAATGTGATGTTCCTGTTGATGTGAAAAATATGACAGCACCGACTGTCGATGAGTCTGTCACGTGTCACTCGGTGATTCATCCAAGAATTTATAAAAATCAAGGAAGATCGTGAAAGCAACAGACAACGTTAAGGGTACTAGTTTTGAGAATACATATTTAAATATTAATCAGGGGCATTACTGTAAATAGAGTTTCTTAGGTTTTAACTGTTGCCTTTAATTGTTGCTTTAAATACTTTGTATTGTTCTGTTTTTGATTAATTAATGAAAATATCTTTAATCTTTCTTCTTCACTATTCTTTCTTTATTTTCTTGCATGCTTCCTTCAGCTTCTTCTCTTAGCTTATCATTCTTCATGGTATCGGAGCCATGATTGACTCGCGTCCAATGGCTGAAGACTCCACTGCAACCTCTCAATCTGAATCTCAAGATTTCCCTCCAGCTCGTGTCCCTGTTCCAAATCGAACCTTCCATGCTTCATCCTCTACTGCCAATGAAGTTGATTCCCAACTTCAATCTCCTATGTTTCTCTTGTCAAATATTTTTAATCTTGTGTCTATTAGACTTGATTATACAAATTTATGTTATGGACGTATCATATCTCCTCCATTCTCAAAGCTCACCAACTCTTTGGCTATATCGATGGAACTATTTCTTGCCCAAATCAGTTCCTCACAGATGAGAAGGGTCATGCCACATCTACCATAAATCTAAGATTTAGTCTTTGGACACCTCAAGATCAAGCGCTGATCACACTAATCAAGGTAACCCTTTCGCCTACAACTCTCTCATATGTTGTAGGGTGTAATACCTCAAAAGAGGTGTGGAACTCCATCGAGAAAATATACTCATCTATATCAAGAACCAACATTTTATAGTTGAAATCTGACATTCAGTCTGTAACCAAGAAGGCAAATGAGAGTATTGACTCGTATGTTCAAAGGATTAAGGAAATGAAGGATAAACTTGCTGCTATTTTCGTAACTATCAAAGTTGAAGATATTCTGATCTTCACCATTAATGGTCTACCAACCGAGTATAACGTAGCTAGGACTTCCATCAGAACTAGGACAGAGCCTATAACTCTTGAGGAATTACATGTTTTACTTGAACCAGAGGAACATTTCTTGGAAAACCAAAACAAACATCATAAAAGTCTCTTCCAAAACACTGCCCTAGTCGCTGCACAAAATTCCAACTTCAATAGAGGAGGTAATCGTGGAAGAGGTTTCAGATCCTTCAGAGGTAGAAGATTTAATCAAGTGAGGTTCAACTCAGAAAGGGTTAAGGTCCACCTAATCATCCTTCCAACCAGTTCTCTTCAATTCTTGGTAACCCACCACAAGGCAATCAGCCTGCGCTCAAGAGTGGTATTAACTTCAGTCCATAATCTTATTCAATAACAAAAGTTCAATGTCAAATTTGTCAGAAGCTAGGGCATTCAGTGGTTGACTGCTACCACATGATGAATTTCTCTTTTCAAGGTAAGAATCCTCCCTCAACTCTTGTTGCAATGGCCACCATGGCCTCTCAAAATACCAATCAAGAACCTCAGATATTGCTCTCAGACACTGGATGCAATTCCCACCTTACTCCAAATTTGAATAACATGATCACACCTACTGAATATAATAGAGAAGACAATGTGGCTACTGGAAATGGCCACACACCCCCTATAACTCACATCGGATCTGGTATCCTGCCTACTTTTTCTCACTCCTTTACATTGTCTAAACTGTTTTGTTTGCCTGACTTATCTGTGAGCTTGCTGTCTATGTATAAGTGCTGTAAAGACAATAATTGCACATTCTTTTTTATGAATCTTATTTTTTGGTTCAGGACAAGTCCACGGGACAGGTTCTTTATAGAGGCCCTAGTATAAATGGGCTTTATCCCATCACTTCTGACATGTCTGTTCTTCAAAGAAATGTTAAACATCCCACTTCTGTTGCCTTTCTTGGATCTAGGGTCACTAATACTGTTTTGCATAATAGGTTTGGGCATACTTCTAGTTCTGTTATTAGGAGTATTTTGAATAAATTTGGAATTAAGTGTAAATCTAACGCGTCATCTGAAACAAACAATTGTATGTGTACTAGTTGTCTTATGAGTAAAATGAGTAAACTTCCTTTTTCCCCGTCTCAATCTCAGTCATCTTCTCCTTTGCAACTCATTCATAGTGATGTTTGGGGGTCTTCCCCTGTTTCTTCTATTAAAGGCTACAAGTATTTTGTTTCCTTTGTTGATGACATGTCTAGATACACATGGGTTTCTCCCACAAATCAAAAGTGTTTCTTATCTTTCAAAAATTTAAGGCCTTTGAAGAAACTAATTTTCTATCAAAATTAAAAACTTGAGAACTGATGGAGGAGGAGAATTTACTAGTCTAGCTTTTGAATCTTTTCTTGCTACACATGGTGTTTTCATCAAAAAACGTGTCCCCCCCACACCTGAACAAAATGATATAGCTGAAAGGAAGCATCGACATCTTGTTGAAACTGCATTAGCCCTGATTCATACGACATCTTTGCATTTTCAGTTTTGGTTCAATGCCTTTCCCACTGCTATATTCTTGATTAATTGCATGCCCACTCCTACTCTTGGTAATAAGTCTCCATTTGAAGTCTTATTCAATAAGCTTCCTACTTATAGTCATCTTGAAGTTTTTGGATGTGCATGTTATCCATGCTTGAAATCATACAATTCACATTAACTTCAACCTATTGAATGTATTTTTCTTGGTTATGCCTTAGAATTCAAGGGGTACATATGCTCTGATCCAATTCCTAAAAGAACATACACTTCCAGACATGTTGTTTTTAATGAAACTATTTTTCCTTATAAAAATCTTCTTGAAAAGTCTGCTAGCATGTCTGAAACTGCACTGCTTCTTCAAAAACTCAAGGTAATCTCTTTATTTCACCTGATTATAATGTTCCTACTGTTCTTCCTACATTTGCGCAATCTGATCTTAGTGATGATGTTGATCATCATTCTAATACTGATACTACTGATTATAAGAACATGACAAATTTGATAATCTTGTCTTGAATCAAATTGAATATGCTATGTTTGTTGTTTCTGATGTGTCTAATATTATTAGTAAACATCCTGATATCTCTGATAAATTGAACATAGATATGCATATTGAGCCTGCTTCTTCTCATGGTTTGCTTGAAAGTATTAGTAATGTTGCATCCTCCTTGAATAAGCATCATATGCAAAGCGGATCAAAATTTGGTATTTTTAAAAGGAAAGCTTTAGTTGCTGCTTATTTTCCCAAGTCTATTGAACCAACTTCTTTTAATCTGCTTCTAAACTGTCTGAATGGGTTGATGCTACGAAAGATGAATATAATGCCCTGCAAGATCAATGGGCTTAGTCTTTAGTTCCTTTACCTAGAGATAAGAACCTAGTTAGATGCAAATGGGTTTATAGGCTCAAGTATAACCCTGATGGTACTATTGCTAGACATAAGGCCAGACTTGTTGCAAAGGGTTTCCATCAGGAAGAAGGATTAGACTATACAAAATGCTTTAGTCCAGTGATAAAAAGACAACTGTTAGGATTATTCTCTCCCTTGATGCTCACTATAACTTGCCCATTCGACAATTAGATGTTAAAAACGCATTTTTACATGGTGTTCTTAATGAGGAGGTTTATATGGAGCAACCTCCTGGATTTGTTAGTTTTGTCTTTCCTAATCATGTATGCAGATTACATAAATCTCTCTATGGGCTTAAACAAGCCCCTAGAGCTTGGATTGATAGATTTGCTTATCATCTTCTTACTTTAGGATTTATTACATCTTAGGCAGACAATTCATTCTTTGTTAAATCTGATTCTAATTCTCTTACATATCTTCTTCTCTATGTTGATGACATTATACTTACTAGAACTAATAATGATTATATCAACACTCATGTTAACACATTGAATCTGGGATTTGATATGACAGACCTTGGTAGCCTTAAGTATTTTCTTGGTCTTGAGATTCATAGATCATCTACTGGTATTTTTTTTAATCAACGTAAATATGCTCATGATTTATTACTTAAATCTGGTATGATCAATGCTAAGCCATGTAACTCTTATTGCTCAACCAAATCCCCTTTATATAAACATGTTGGATCCCCCTTGTTTGATATTACTGAATATAGGAAAATTGTTGGTTCCCTAAAATATTTAACCTTCACAAGACCTGATATTAGTTTAGCAGTTAATCGTGTTTGTCAATTTATGCATGCTCCTACATCACACATTTTTCAGCAGTTAAAAGAATCTTTAGGTATCTTTTTGGCACCGTTAATCATGGTGTTCTGTTCAGACATGAATCTCTTCAACTTCAGGCCTTCAGTGATGCTGACTCGGTTGGGGATCCTTCTAATAAAAGATCAATTACTACTAGTTTTATTATCTTTTTAGGGGCTAACCCTATCTCTTGGTGTGCTATAAAGCAAATATTGTTGTTAGATCATCTACTGAGGCTGAGTATAATGCCTTAGCTAATACTTCTGCTAAATTAAGCTAGATTAGACAACTTCTCCTGTGATTTGCAATTCTATTTATCTTGTCCTCTCACGTTATTATGTGAAAATACATCTACTATAGCCTGAGCATCTAATCCAATTTTTCATGCTAAGACTAAATTTATTGAAATTTATTTTCATTTTGTTAGGGAGAAAGTGGCTAAAAGGATCTTCAAGTCAAGTATGTTGAATCTCATCTTCAGTTGGCTGATTTCTTCACAAAACCTCTTTTAACACCTCGGTTTAGCTTCTTGAAGAGCAAACTGATGCCCTTAGTACCAGGGATCAATCTGAGGGGGGATATTAAGGGTACTAGTTTAGAGAATACAAATTTAAATATTAATCAGGGGCAATACTGTAAATAGAGTTTCTTACGTTTTAACTGCTGCCTTTAGTTGTTGCTTTAAATACTTTGTACTGTTCTATTTTTGATTAATTAATGAAAACATCTTTCTTCTTTCTCCTTTATTCTCGATCTCTCTTTCTTCTTCATTATTCTTTCTTTATTTTCTTATATGCAACCTTCAGCTTATTCTCTTAGCTTATCCTTCTTCAGGTAGGGCACCGTGGGGGTGCCCCATCTAATGCACTCTGACGATCAAGTCAGTAGAGTGCTTTAGGAAAAAAATAGTATTGTGGAGATTTGCTTACCATTTAATGAGGATCATCATATATTTATAATGATTTTCTGTACCAGTCAAATATCAAGGTTCAATATATCTTTCTTCTTATTCCTGATAAGGAATGGAGATATTCATGGAGAATATTCTCTGATCAGGATATTTTGGTTATCATCTTATCCTCTTTAACAACCATTGAGATTGTCTGATAGATTTGATATGTGTCTATCATTTCCTTATATCACGACAAACAAAATGATATCGACTATCTCGAGTAGCCATAGTCCTAGGTTTGAGATTACCTCATCATTCTCGTGACGTCGCTAGTGTAAGTATATGTGGGGTTATGTCCATCGATCTGGTCGTGGAGGGTGTCTCGGTCATCATGGTGACTTCGGTCACGGATGAGTCCTCAGTTTGGACTTAATATGGACTCTACCCAAAAAATGAGAGTATTGAGCTTTGTTCATAATTATTATTGAGTGGGCTTTAGCCTATGCATTTTTCTCCCCTACAGTTCCCAATTTTACACAGTAGAACACTGTTCGTAATGCGATAAAAATCATTTTTATTATGAAATGACTTTTGTGCACTCATTAAGTTGGGAAACAATACCTCCCAATAATAAATGTGGGACTAATACACAGCGGTCAAAGTGTACTACTGCTATGCCATGTAAGAATGAACTCGGTGGCCTACTTTTCCAGTTCTCCCAAACTTTCATGTCCCTCCACCCCCAATGCAGCGAAGTCTTCCCAGCGTCCGCAAGTGAGAAATTGACATGGAAAGACCCATTTGGAAGCCACTTACTGATATTAAGACCCCTAAAGTTGTTTCAAGTATTTTTTACCTTTTATATATTAAAATACTTATTTACCCCTTATAATGAAAATTTTTCATTTGAGTCCCCTCCCCAAACTTCTCTCTAAAAACAATCATCGAACTCTCTCTTCGTCTCCTATCATTTGAACTCTCTCTGCCTTTCGTCGTCAATTTCATCGTTGAGCACAACACGCCAATAGAACCCATCAAACTTCCTTTCCATCCAATAGAATGCATCAAACCCACCCATCCAACATAAATTTCTCTTCCCCCAAACCAACTAATTTCATTGACAGGTTGAAACCCTTGGCTTCCACCTTGCTGATCGTTTTCTCTCCTCCGATCATTACCCTCCTTGGATTTTGTCTCTTCTTTCTGGTCACACTAATTGCCACATACTTTACAGATTAAAACACTTAACTTCAACCCAATGAGTCTTCTCCCCTAAATTGCTTTGCTCTGTTTGTTGTTGTGTTTCGGTTCGTTTTGCTAGATCATGGTCTAGCATAATATTTCTGCTAGACCATGATCTAACAAGTGTTCATTTTAACACAACACTGCTAAATCCATGGTCTAGCATAATATTCTGGTTAGATCGTGGTCTAGTGGCCTGGCATGCAAAGAAAAAAATAAGTTTTGGGGAATAAATGAGAGTTTGGGTGAATGGAGGAAAAAATGACCCTCATGGTGGAAAAACTAAAAATCACGACGATAAAAGACAAAAGTGAAATACAGGGAAAACATAATAGAAAGGGAAGCGATTTTATGGCGGGTCCACATAGGTCTCTAAATAAAAAAGGGCAAGACTGACTTTCAACCACTATAAAAAGCTAACAATACTTAAAAAAGAAAGTGAGGTCTTTATTTATCTATCCTTACTATATTAAAAAAAGCTTAAATAAGGTAAACTTTTGATTTCTCATTTTATCCTCTATAACCTCCTAAAATATAGTACAATTTAGGTGTTTTGCTTTTTTTCTCATTTAATTCATATAATAAAATTAGGTCTTCTATTTATTGACAATGTATTTTTAAATTATTAGTGAAACTAAATAGTTTTATAATATTATGAAGTTATAAATGAATCTCTATCAAGATAAAATTTGGGATCTTTTGATCGACGAATTTTTAGTTTCTAAACGAATTTTTAGTTTAGAAATTTATAAATTAAAAATGTTGTAACAATTATTTAGCGCAACATAAAAAATTCATATAGAGAAATACATTATATATTAAATATTTCTTAATATGATAGTTATTTTCTAGAAATATGACAAGTTGAAGGACTACAATTACTTTCCATACTATTCAAAGAGCAATGTTATGTAATGAAATTTAAAGATTATAAATGATATAATGTATTTAAAGATTACAACAAGTTTTTAAATATAATTAATATTGATGTCAAATCATACGTTTATCTTAGATTAAATTAACATGTGTGAAACACACATTTTTCTACTAGTACTACATTAAAAGAGGCCTAAAGGAAAGATATTTTTTATTCCCCCTTTTAACCTTTAAGGTTTCTTAAAATATAGTACAAATTAGGTATTTCACATTTTCTTATTTTATTCCTAAATAAAAATATATTTTCCCCTAATAATTTAATTATAAATACTTAGTAAAATGAAATATTTTTTTAGTATTATGTAATTAGATACATGAATATCCCTATAAATGAAAGATCTTTTACACATCAAATATTTATTTTTAACTCAATAATAATTTATTCGTAAAAATTATAAATTTATAAATTAATATTTTATAATATTTATATTATCAGGAACATGAAAATGCATACAAATAGAGTTAGATAAATACAGTTATATATATTTTAATTAGAGAAACTATTCCTTAATATGATAATTATTTATTGAAATATGACAAATTAATCAAATAAAATCATTTTTAATGTTTTTCAAAGAGAAGTGCTATGTAGCACAATTTCAACATTATAAACAATCTAATGTATTTATTATTTTTACTACTTTATTTTTCATTTAGATTCTTTTAAATCTTCAAATAATGTTTTTATTTTAACATTAATATTAATTTTTAAAGCCTACATATATTTAAACTGGTTTAACGTGTACGAAACATATACTTTTTACTAGTAATGTGTTAAACGTGGGGATATGATGAAAATCATTTTTGAAATTTTTTATCTACTTATTATTGATGTATTATCTAAAATAACCTTACAATTACATGTGACATTTAGTAATTTATTATTTTTAAAATTACAATAAATTGATCAAGTAGACATTAATTTCAAAATTCATTCATCTATTTAATGAATGAGAAAAAAATAATTAGTAAAAAATTTTAAGTTAATTTAATTGATAACTTTAATTGAATTGTAGCAAGTTATATAGAGAAACTCAACTTTGTACTAATTATTTTTAATGTAAAGGAAAGGTCAATTATCTCTATAAAACTTACATAATAGAATTTAAAATATAATTCAATTATGACACACATTTAGAACTTTATTTATACTATATTTTATATCTTAGTATAATCAATATGTTAGATAAATATAGTTACTCAAAAGTTACAAAAAAAAATTTGCTATATAAATGAAAAATTAAAATCAAGTTTAAAAAAATACGAAATAAATGATTTAATTCTAATGACGTTACTATTTTTTTAATTTTGAGATTACGTTTCTATTATAAACAATTTTTTCTTAATACATACATGTGACAAATTACAACTTGTTTGAATAATTATATATCAGTAAATAATAATAAGATAACATTTTTTTTATCTTACTCATATAAATTCAAAATAAATATACTGTTGAATACATTTTTTTAACTTACATAAACACCAGAATGACTATAAATAATAATAAAAAATATAATATTCATTTATACCTAAAATACACGTAGGTATTAACTAGTATCGGTAGGGTCTTGGAAATTTCTCTACACAAATTACGCCACCTCCATCACTCATTCAGTATTTTTCTTCTTTCCCTTCGAACATAAGGTGTGCTCTTCGCTTTCAAATGGCTCAACCTCAGGTTCTCACTCATGGCTTAACCATTAATTTCTTCTTTCTTGATTCATTATAGTGTTGACTCTGAATTATTTTGGTTTACCGTTGTGAAAGGAAGATTGGTTATTTGGTTCCACTTGATGAAAATCTCGAGGAAGACACGTCAAAGCCAAAGCTGCCTCTCTCTCAAGGCCCAAATGTTATTGGCCGCAACAATGTTCCTGTTTCCGACAAGAGGCTCAGCCGCAAACACATCACTCTCACCCCTTCTACCGACTGTTCCGCCTGCTTATCAGTGGTTAGTATTTAGTCTCCACCCATAAAAAATACTACGAAATCTATGTGAATGCAGTGCGAAGCAAGAGAGTTTTTTTTGCCTGATTTTTGTTGAGACTGGTTATTATAGGAGGGCACGAATCCGGTTGTTGTTAATTCTGGGAATAAAAGGAAGAGACTCAGTTCCCATGAAACTGTGACAATTTCCGATTGTGATGTCGTGGAGCTGATTCCTGGCCATTATTTTTTCAAGTATGTGGCATTGGCTGGTGACGGAATTGACCCTTTGCTTCATACAAAGCAAAACTGCTCAACTGATGCAGTACAAACTTCTTCCGAGGATTTTGGAGGAAAGAGGTTGTGCCAGGTATCAGAAGATAAAAGTTCTGTAAGAAACTCTACGGTACTGTCTCTCTGAAATTTGTTGGGTTTGCTTCTGTAACTGCTGATTAGTTTATTTGTTTTGGCACATTCTAGAATTTTGATCTTTTTAATGGTGCCTTTTGAGTTGTGGTTTAAGATTTCAAATGGCATTTCTTTACCTTCTTTAATTTTTCTACACTTCCTAGAACGTTGAACTGGAAAATGAGAACCGCCTACGACGAACCCAGGGATCTGGGAACAATGAGTCTAAGGGAGAGAGTAGCGTGGAGAGCATTCGTAATTTTCATGTACCTGAAAATATACTTCCGACGACTTTTCGACTTTTGAGGGTGAAAGAGCTGCCACCATGGGCAAACACCTCTTGTGTTTCGATTCGTGATGTTATTGAGGTAATAGAACTCCTTTTGAACTTGGCTGAGTCTTAGAGCTTAGAGGGCAGTCTGTTATATAATGTACTCTAATACGCACCATATCACTATTTCTGCAAAGAAATAATGTAGTATTCTGTTTAGTTGCTTATGAGATAACCCAACTTATGCATGAGATTATATCAGCATTCGAAGTTGAAGGAGAAATGGAGTGACCCACAGTTGGTTGATTAATTAATTACTTATTCCAATTTTATTTGACTTAATTACGATTTGTTGTTTTTTATTTCTTTTGGCCAATTAACTACGAATACGGTTTCATTTATATATTCAGGGTGATATTCTTTTTGCTGTTCTTTCGAATTACATGGTGGACATTGATTGGTTGATACCTGGTGAGCTCAACCAAACTTATTTTGAGTATCTCTTATAAGTTGTCTCTCCAATTGGCTTTGCTTAATATACTTAGTTCTTCCCAATTCACACTGATAATAGGAAAACTTGTTCTAATATAATATACTGAGAAGTACGTGAAAATTATGTTAGACAAAGAGACTTTGCACATATATATGCCGAACTTCTAATAACTTGTTTCTAAATTTGTTCATTAGATTCTGTTCTTCATTTGCTTATTTATTTATTCTAGTCTCTCATGCGCTATATACCATTACTCAATAATGCCAATGCATTTGCTATTCTAATTTCAGTTATTGTGATGTCATTTTGAATTCAGATGTTTTATTATTAGAAAATCTGATTTTTCACTGAGACTCTCTTACAAATTAACATTCCCTGTTTTCCGTGTAGCATGCCCCACACTTGCAAAAGTCCCCCATGTGTTGGTTATTCATGGCGAGGGAGATGGAACATTGGATCATATGAAGGTGTACCCTTCCTCTGGTTCTATTCTCCACTTCAGATTTTGATGTTTATTTTGGGAATGGAGTCAGCCCTAATAACTGTACTTACCTTTTAGAGAAACAAGCCTGCGAATTGGATTCTGCACAAACCTCCACTTCCCATTTCTTTTGGGACACACCACTCAAAGGCGATGCTTCTTGTGTATTCTCGAGGAGTGAGAATTATTGTTCATACTGCGAACCTAATATATGTTGATTGGAACAACAAAAGCCAAGGTCTTTGGATGCAAGATTTTCCATGGAAAGATAAAGGTATTCCAAGCAAAGGATGTGGATTTGAAAATGACCTGGTTGATTATCTTAGTGCATTGAAGGTATAACTATGTTTAGTTTGCTTGAGATGATTTTGATCCAAATTAGGTTTTTTGACTTTAGATTTATTTATTTATTTTGGGTTAAATTATCTGATGAATGATTCATGATATGGTTTACTGGATAACTCATTCATGTGCTCTTATTTCATTCTTTTGACTGACCTTTTCTTTTTGTAACCTTTGTGTTTTGGTATAATACATATACCTTTTACTGATTAAAAATAATGTGGTTGCTTGCTTGGTAGTGGAATAAATTGCTCTGTCACATTAAGGCTATGTTTGGATCTTGGAAAAAATGAAGGAAAGAAAAATGAAAGGCAAAGTAAGTGAAAGGAGAGGAAATGGGAAGGAAATTCTTAATATAGCAAAATTCATTCATATCACTATTTTCCTCTACATATTCCCAAGGCTCCAAACAATAGAATTAAACCCCACAGGCCCACTCATTTTCCTTTCCTTTTCCCTACTAATTTTCAAGATCCAAACATAGCCTAGTAGAATAGCAGACGAGGCTTCAATATTTTCTTTTTCCCCAAATTGCCCCCTTCTTCCTCCACTTTCTTATTTTTTCCTTTTTCCATATTGGCATTGTTCTTGCTACTATCCATGATCTCATTTTATCACGATGTTTCCCCTGAAAATTTACAGTGGCCAGAGTTCACTGTTGATTTGCCAGGTCTTGGAAGCTTCAATATTAATCCATCTTTTTTCAGAAAATTCAATTACAGCAATGCAGCGGTATGTAATTCTTTCCCTTCACTTTGGATGATTTTTTTCGGAACATTATCTCGTACCTTTTCGTGATGGTACAGTAGTATACTGTGAAAAACTGAATATTTTTATCTTAACATGCTATATAGGGATGCATGAAATATCTTTCATTGATCTCAGGTCAGGTTAGTTGCATCTGTCCCCGGATATCACACTGGTGTTAATTTAAAGAAATGGGGACATATGAAGTTGCGAACTGTTCTTCAAGAATGTACTTTTGATAAAGAGTTTGAAAAATCTCCTCTCGTTTATCAGGTATAACTAACTTTCATGTTGACCTTTATAAAGACAAAAAGTCAGTAACAGTTAATTAAATGGACAGATATACTATGTTACATAATTTCATAAACTTTCCTGCTTTTCATCCTCAGGCTATGTTTGGATCTTGAAAATTAGTAGGGAAATGAAAAGAAAATGTGAGAGATTGCATTTCCATTGTTTGGAGTCTTCAGAATATGTTGAGGAAAATAATGGCTTTTAAGTTATTAATAATTCCTTCCATTTTTATCTAATTCCACTTACTTTCCCCCTCCTTTTTCTTTCCCTCTTATTTTCCCAGATTTAAACTTAGACTTACAGTTTTCGAATGTAGGGATAGATATAGTTAGGCTATGTTTGGACCTTGCAAAATAGGAGCAAACGAAGAATGATATAAAAAGTAAGTGGAATTAGATTAAAATAGAAGAAAATGATCAGTTTAGTAAATTTCATTCATGTAATTATTTCCTCTACATATTTCTAGATACTCCAAAAACAATGAAAATGCAATACTCTTCATTTTTCTTTCCTTTCCCTACTAACTTCCACGATCCAAACATAGCCTTCAGAAAATTTATGCTTTTTAGTAAACTATAGTGTCTCCCCCACTTTTTCCTCAGCTCCTTACATAATTAGCTGTAGATTGTGTTTTTTAGTGTACACTTTATGAAGGATGGAAATCTGATTGTTCAACTTTCATCTTGTAGTTCTCGTCCCTCGGTTCACTGGACGAGAAATGGATGGTGGAGTTTGCATCATCCATGTCATCAGGTTCCTCTGAAGACAAAACACCTCTTGGTCTTGGGAAGCCACTAATAGTTTGGCCTAATGTGGAAGATGTCAGATGCTCCTTAGAGGTACTATCAACTATCAACTAGAACATTGCCATAAACCCTTTATTAATGGATATTATATGAAAGATTTTGTTCTATTCTATGCTTAATTAGCTCTTCTCCTTGCTTTGCTAGGGTTATGCTGCTGGAAATGCAATTCCCAGTCCATTAAAAAATGTGGAGAAACAATTCTTGAAAAAGTATTGGGCGAAATGGAAGGCAAGCCATAGTGGTCGTTGGTACGTAGATCTCATTAACGATTCATTCAAGTATGTCTAGGAAATGCTAATTGAGTTATTCTTTCAATTAGAAGATTATTAGTCTTTAAATTTGATTTTCTTTTCTGTACCTTTTTAAGTTTTAAAGTCAAATGTTAATGAAGAAAAAGCCATGTTACAACTTCCCCTTGTACATCGTGGAGATTTTTAGAGTACTTTTTCTTTAATATTGATTACTATAATCATGCTTTTGGTTATTTCAGCCGTGCAATGCCACATATAAAGACATTCGCTCGTCATAATGGTCAAAAACTTGCGTAAGATTCTTATTTGTCAATTTGCTTTTAGACTTTATTTAAACTATTTTACTGATGATTTAAGGTTTATATGCAAAAGGCATAATGATGTTAGATGAAGCCAAGAATTTACATTTTTCCAACAGTTGGTTGCTACTTACTTCAGCTAATCTAAGCAAAGCGGCCTGGGGAGCCCTTCAGAAAAATAATTCCCAGTTGTTGATCCGTTCTTATGAGGTATGTGCATCAGAATTACATAATACTGGACTTCGGATTTGAATTACTGATCAATTATTTAAACAATGCGATCACTGGAAAGACATGTATTCTTTGGTTCTTTTTTAATGTGTCGAGCTATGTATCACGGGACGCGGACACAACATGACACGGACATGGCGACACATGTTTTTCGAAAAAAAAATAAAGACAGACACGCTAGGGACATGTTGAATGATATATGTATATTTTAATGAAAAATATATATTTTCTATAATACACGCTATCGAATGAAAGAAATATAGAAAATAATCGAGCAAACTAGTGACTGATTAGTGTGGATTAAGAGTTATTGCGAGTTTTCGTGAAGTTTGAGAACTAATGGATCTTAATTTGATTTTGTTCTTCGGTTCACTTCAGATATTAGTTTACTTTTTACCCCCTAACTCTCAGTTTAATAGATTACAATTACCTTTACATGTCTTTTCAGCTGGGAGTGCTATTTCTACCTTATAAAAGGCATGGCTGTGGGTTTTCTTGTACCAAGATTGATGTTTCAACAAAGGTAATAGCTTTTTCTCTCATATTTATATAAAATATGGAAAATTACTCTGGCCTCTCCTTCTGTTTCTTTAAATGATACGGACACTTCTATATTTTAAAAAATGCCATAGAAAATGCCTGACCTTTTTAGAAACCCAAACCCATTATTTCTTTCACTCACACCATTAAAATACATTTTAATACCATATTTATAGTTACTTTCTTTTGTAACTATGAGTTTTCTAACCCGAAACTATTTTTTTCAGATTCCAAGTTGCCTTTTTCTTTTCTTCTAAAACTATTTTTAGATTCCAATGTCATTTTCAGTTCCCAAAACCATTTTTGTAGAAAATGGTTGAGAGTACTTTCTTAGAGAAACTAACAGTTTTCTAGCTGAGTGGACCTTAGTGTCACCTAAGCATACTAGAGGCGAGTTTTTCCTATAAAACACTTAAAAAGCTTGATGTTGCCTCTGAAAGAATACGAAACATTATTATTCAAGTCAATTCTGATTTCCAGGACAAACGTACACCACCGGAGAACTCTGAAACACACAGAACGAAATTGGTAACATTAAACTGGCAGGGAAATGAGAACAAAGATTCATCATCTGAAGTAATTCGACTGCCCGTTCCTTACGAACTCCCTCCTCAACCATATTCTCCTGAAGGTCTCATCTTGTTCTTTGTCCATGGTTTCACTTTTTGATCATTGCATTCATTTATCTAACTCTTATTTCCTCTGCAGATGTCCCTTGGTCTTGGGACCGTCAGTATAACAAGAAAGACGTTTACGGTCAAGTTTGGCCACGGCAAGTACAGCTATATGCTTTTCAAGATTCATGATTCACTTCCCTTTATGTATAGTTGGATTCTCAATGTTTATCACTTATCTGACGTACTAGGTTTGATTGTTTTGGTAGGAACAATATATGAAATGATAGTGGCACTCCTTTGTAGATAAAATTGCAATTATTTTCTGGGAAGTGATCTGAACTGTAGATGGTTATCTGACAGAAGAAATAGGGATATTTATGGGGTATCAATTAAGTGTTTAAGGTAGATAACTTTGGAGGTCGAATCTTCTCTTGCTCTTGAACAATTGGAGTAATTTTTGGATCACTGACTTTTATTTACAATAATTAATAATTCAAATTAGTTAATTACATTTTTCATAGGGGTCAGTAAATTTTTGGGGTTTTTTTTAAAGTAGACCTCTACATTAACTATTTGGTAGAATTCAACCCCTAGGTTAATTTTTGCTTACTCTGACTCTTGACCCACTTTCAATTCAAAATTAGCTTATGAAGTTATCAAAAAGTTTCTTCACGAATTCCAATTTAAAAAAAAGTGATGATTACATATTACACGAAACCTCACTCCTCTGTTGTCTTCATTTACATTTTCCTCATTTCTCTCTTACTGTTATTATCTCTCACTTTCTCAAAGTCGTTACATCTCTCTCTCTCCTTCTCTCTCTCTCTCTCTCTCTCAAATCCTTGAGGTTTTGTCTCCCAAAGAATCACAACAAGGTAAGTTTTTGGGTTTATGAGTTTTTGTTTTCTAGATTCTGAGGTCTTTTTTGGGTTTCTAAGGTGTTTTTTCAGGGTTTTTGAGGGTTATTTTTTCTTGGATTTTTACGTTTCTAATATTTTTTTGGGTTTACGAGTGTTTTTTTCCTTCTGGATTTCTAAGTGTTTTTTTAGGTTTATGAGATTCTGGTCTTGCATCGTGTCTGTTTTTAGCGTACATGCTCGTCGTGCAATCATCCTGTAGTCTACATGAGGATCGTGTAAATATCGTGTACACTACGAGATGGTTACACGATGAACGTGTCCCCTTCGTATAGTCTACACAAGGACTTCACGAGGGTCGTGTAAGCCTCGTGTAGACTACATGAGAACTACACAAGGGGGACGCGTTCATCGTGTAGTCTACACGAGGCTTACACGAGCATCGTGTATATTTTTTGATCTTATGTCTGCCTTGAATTTTTTACAGGTTATGGCTTCATTAAAGATGCAACTAAGATATGTTTAACAGAATTCCAAAAGCAAGGGACAATGTAAAGTGAAATACCCACTACATGGAGATTATCAATACCAAGCTCACAACTCCCCAACTCTACCTATTGAGAGAGACATGCTTCGACCATGAAGTTTTCAGCAGCTGACTGCCACCAACTGCTGGCTAGAGAGGCCGAATATGTCAACGACACTCCATCTGAGGAGGAAATCTGGTTTCTTGACAATGAGGAACCACCGTGCTTCTTTAAGAAGGAGTTCTCGTTGATGACTGGACTTAAGTTTGGTGAAGCCCGAGATGAGAAGAAGACCCGTGGCCCCAACAAACTCTTTGATCTGTACTTTCCTAAAGCCCAATCAATAACCATGACTGAGTTGGAGGAGAATTTTAAAAACTCTGAATATAAGGTAGATTTTGATCGGGTCAAGATGACTCTGATTTATTTGCTAGAGCATTTTTTGTTGGGAAAGGAGAACCGTACCCTCATTGAGAAGAGATGGATGGTTTTGGTTGACGATTTTGAAGCGTTCAACCAATATTTGAGAGGAGAGCTATCTTTCTCCAAAACAATGAAATCATTATTAGTTGTGAAGTATACCAATGTTGTTTTTGGTGATGTTAAAGATCAAGAAAAAAACAAGATAAAAAACACAGAAATCCCCCGCTGCTGTTCATGGATATTCACTCAATGGATGTCCATTTTCCTTCGATGTACAATTTATTTAATTCTATATAGTGATGTATTGAATTATTTATGTGCTGAATACTGGATTACTTTCTTTTGTTTAAATAGATATGAGTATTTGAAACTATCCCCTTGGTGGGTAGTTTGTATAGTAACCAGGTTTCGACTAAGGTACCAAGGATTCTCAAGTGGTGTCCGACCACGATAGTACTGGTTGAGAATCTTCAAAAAAAATTTCGAAGGAGAATGTATGTTGGTGAATTATGTTGACAAATTAATTTATATTACTTTCACATATACTAATTTAAATTTATTGTATTTATAGTTGACAGTTCTTTCATTGGTCCCTACTGAGGAGGAGGAAGAAGAAAAAAGCTAGTGGAGATCAGTAGTTGGAGAGAAGGTATGATCAAAATCATTTTCTACCCTCATTCTTCTTGAACACGGACCTGGTGTAATCATCATACATAATACACGATGGTTACACTGACTTCGTGTATTCATCGTGTAGTCTACACGATGATTACACTGATGTCGTGTTGTCATCGTGTAGATTACACGAGATCTGTGTAACCATCGTGTAGTCTACGCGAGGGAGACTCGAGATCCGTGTAACCAATCTTGTAGTCTACACGAGGTCCATGTAACTGATCGTGTAGTCTACACAATGACTACACGAGATCCGTGTAACCGATCGTATAATCACCCTTTTTCTGGTTTGTCTGCTTAATAATACATGTTTTTTTAGTCGACGTCTCCCTAGTCACCCTTTCCAGTAGAAGAGGAAGCTAATGAGGATGAGGAGGCCATTGAAAAGGAAGAGGTGGAGAAGAAGAGGAGGAAGAGGTTCGAGGAGGTCATTGAAAAAATAGAGGAGAAGAAGATTGTGTCCAAGAAATTCAATGGACATGAAGATTGGGTGAAGAAATGTCTAATTGGAATGGACCAAAAGATTCAATGAACAAGAAGATTCTGTCCATGCACTCAGACATTTCTTTGTACCACCTCAGTGTTATTACTACTAGGAAACACCAGTTCTCAAAACCTAGTCAACCGATGTAAAGAGAATCTAGTATTATGTTATCTGTTTAAAATGATGTTGAATTCCCCCTTCAAATCTTCCTATAAATCTCTAGAATCTTCTGTGGGTGAAAATGCGTGTGGGTTACTATTCAAGGTGACACTGTTGCGGATGGAGTTATTGGCAATCTGGTGTCTTGTTCGAATTCCTTGAAGTAGTGGGGTACATAAATATTTGGTTGCATTTCAAAAAAGTCGTGGAAGTGCATGAAAAAACTTGATTCCCTTTTAGAAAGCCCTTAATCGGCTTCGAATTGGGAGGAAATTAAGAACATCCAGTAAAAAAAAATTGTGTGAAAGAATCAGGACGAGCTTATTGGAAGCTGTTAGGATTGTGCTTTTAAAGGCACTAGAATTCTGATGTGTTTATTGAGATATTTAATTCTGATTAATAATAAATAGTTTATTCATATTATGTGCGATACATTCTTGTATAAACGTCCAGAAGTAAAATAGTAGTTTATAAGTCCTATGAAGTTTGGCTCAAGGGAACAATGTATTTAACCAAGAGTTCTTTATAACTTGAAATATTTATTATTCACGTCTAGTGAAGCTAGACGCTTTAATAAAATAGATTATAGTGTATTATGTAAAGTGACTTACCTTGATCACTAGGTGGAGTACTTGGTTAATGTGCTAGTGCATTTAAAAAGCGTTGAATAAGCTAATAAGTTTGATTTTCAACAAGAGTATTATCTTTAAAAATTCTTAACTCATTGTTATTATATTATAAGTGCCTTTAATCTTCAGAGAGTCATAAACTCATATTTAAAAGTTCAATTGTTTTAAGCTACTGTATTAGAGATTCTATGAGTCAACATATCTGTAGGTTGTATTACTGGATTGTGAGATAGGTGAGGATGCATGGATTCTCAATAGTAGAGAGTCCATATACACTTTTAAGTAAGTGATATAGTATCCAATAATAGAATCCGTTCATGTGATCATAGTAAAAAGTGCTTGGTATATCTAATGGAATATTACAGATTTGATGAATTTACTTGAGACATCAAGTATGAAAATTTCATTTTTGATCATTACAATAAGATTTGAAACTTAAAGAAAAAAGATGTGTATATTCAGGATGGGTGGACTCTATATCGAAAGTGAAAAATGATAATTACATCAGAAGTGAAAAATGATCGAGGATAATTACATCGAGTAATATAAAATATGAATGGAGTTCAATCATAATTTTATAGTGGAGTAAATTATAACTAAAACTTAATAATCCGATCATGAGTTTGGTCGATATAGTTTATTAGTTATTTAGCATGATTATTTTCATCTTTATAGTCTCTGAGCTACCATATAAGTTATAGGTATTGTCATAGAGGTAATAAATAGATACGGCATGAGAAACTAGTAGTCAACCAAGTGAGTCCTAATTTTAGTGGTGAAAATTGTTAATTAAAATTTATTTAATTAGTTTTAATTGATAATTTTCAGTTAATCCTGGCCATTGGATTTTCAGTTTATCTCATCTATTGTATTTTATTATAAATAGGAGGATTTTTTCAAAAATATAACAAGCCTATTGACATCATTAGTGAGTGAAGAGAAAACCCTAAGGTGACTCATCATGCTTCCTAGCTGAAAATTTAGAGGAAGAAAATGTTGGATTCTTCTTTTAAGTGCCCATACACGGTGATCGAGTGACGACCCGAGGAATAGCCAAAAAGATGGTACCGCTACACGGTGGTTCGTGTAGCGGCAAACAACATTGGGAGTGACGGCCTCACACGAGTCTCATGGGTTTTGACACATAGACCAATGCTGGTTCACGTGTAGATCATAGATCATATCATGAAGAAAAAGCTTCGATTTTAGGGATTCACACATCAAAGATATGATTTCTATATTTGTTCTAGCATATATTAGGTTATTTGATTATTAGATTTTAAGATCGAGATAGTTTTCACTATGCGAATCCCTTGAATTGGTATCAGATCCCCGTTCTAGAAATATTAGATGTTTATTGTTAGAATAAATAACATATGAATTGTTATATTTGTAGAACCCGAACTCATTTTTTAGGATGCTTTTGATTTAATCTCTCTTGCATAACCATTTAGATTTTACATGTCATTTTTTGTTGCTTATGTAGTTAGAGGGACAATCTATGAAGAGGCTATTTTTTCCTATAGGTTTGTATTTCATAGATTCTTCTAAACTTTTCTTAAGAATGCTAGGATTTTTATGATGTAATTTTTCAAATCGGGTGAAGATTGGACGATGCAAAAAGAGGAAATCGAAGAACAAAGAGACCACGTGATGACACAACAGGCAGATGCACTGCGTGCGGATGCTGTGCACAGGGCAACAACACCAGTAGCTGCAAATACTGCTTCGCGGTATCAACATGCTACCACGGACGCGCCGCATTGCAACACCCAGACAACTGGTGGTCATGACTTTATGCAGTCGGCGACGAACGACAGTCAGGTGGTGGCAGCGGGTGCTGGTCAACAGTGACCAATAGTGAGGTCGATGGTGGTTTCGACTATCTTGAAGATCAATTTTTTAAATTTTTAATTTAGATTGGAATAGGGGTTTTGTAAGGCTAGAGTTTATTTTAAATATTTATCTTTCACATCCTACTATTTTATTTATTATTTTATGTTCAACACATCACATTTTTATACCATTTGGCTTTAGGTTTCTAAAAAGATAAGCTTTTATGATTGCATAATAAAGATAAAATCAATCAATAATCAATTCTGAGTATAAAATGACTAACCCTAGAAGTATGTTATTAGGTTTATTCAAATCTAATTTTTAATTATAATAATCATGCTAGATATTAATTTGTCATTAACTGAATTGTGAGATTATTAGAATTTCGATAAAATTGTATTAACCTAAATAATACACTAATTAAGCACGCTTGGTTGGAGTAGGTTACCAATGATTAGGTTGGTTAATTACTTAATGTCACTCAGTAATCTACAATAATAAAAACCCATCTAATTTAGAAAATAATTGGGAATGAGATTCTTAATCGAACCTACAGTCTCCATTATTGGATCATAGTAAGGTGTTTGAGTATCTCATCATCTTGAATGCTCCCTAAAGGTGGGTATTCGAAGCATTATATATTAAAAGTATGGTCTTCATAATAGTCACTTTGATAAATGAATGACGGGAATGACATGCCTACTAGAAGCTGTCCACTTGTCAGAAGTCTGAGGGTAAAATAATGGTATGCACTTGGGTCATTTTTAGAGTATCTCGCCTAAGTAGTGCTTATTACTTATTTCCAAGACCGAAGCTTAAAGTAAGTTAACTACTAAGTATTAATACCGAATTAGTAGGATTACAAGGTATTGATATCAGATTAGTAACTAGTTGGATTGGACTATCCTACCTAACCTTTAAATGTGTGTTCTACTTAAGCGTACGTATGTTTGTGAAAATTGAGATATTATTTCATATATTGCATGTTTTATTTGAGTTTTTATTTTCATGTTATAATCTATGCTTAAATTAGAATGTGCATGTAATGATTAAGATTTTTTAATTATTTTTTAGTATTTTAAAATGTAATCTCATGAGCTCACTTGCATCAATACTAAAAGAAAATAATGATGGCACAAATTATATTAACTAGAAGTGTAATCTAGATATCATCTTATCTGTCGAGTGAATTAATTATGTTCTTACGGAGCCTTGTCTTCCAGCTCTCAATGAAAAGTCCTCTAAATAGGATATCAAAGCGTATTCCATGTGGAATAAGAAGGATGAGTTGGCACCTTACTTTGTAATGGCTTCTATGATCGATGTGTTGCAGTAACAACTTAATCCATGTCAACAATTGAGGGTATTATGCTTAACCTTCAGGGGACGTTTGAAAACCAAGAGCGGCCAACTAAGCGAAGCCATGAAGGCTCTCATGAATGGTAGGATGAAGCCAGAAACTTCTATTAGAGATCATTCACCAAAAGTGATCATTTATCTCAACGAGATGAAGATCCTAAGGGCTAAAACTGATGGAGGGACACAAATTGATATGGTATTAACTTCTTTATGAGACTCATTCAACCAGTTTAAAGTTAATTATGATTTTGACCGAGTTGATGAGACAATTCCAGATGACTGAGAATATACTATAGTGGTCGGAACCGTTCCGAATGGCCGGAACGTTTCCATTCTGGCAGAAATCCGAAATGGTAAGGGGTATGTAATTTCTCGGACGGTATCTCGGACTGTTTCGGCCAGAACGGCTAATTCCAGCCGAAATTGCATCGTTTTGCCTGAAACGGGCGAATCAGTAAAATGGGCGATACGCAATTTCAGCTCTTTTTTCCTTTCAAGTTTTCTTCGATTTCACCCTTCACTTCTTCTAGGGCAGTGGCTTCTAAAGCTTTGTCTCTCCTCTCCTCTGTCACAGAACTGAAGAAGAATAAAAAAATCTCTGAGCTCTGACTTGAAGAATCGAGGAACTGAAGAAGAAGAACCGAAGGTATGTAAATTTCTCATCTCTTTCCTTTCTCTCTCGTTCAATCTCTGTCTCGAAGGTATGTAAAATGCCCAACTCTGAAAATTTTCTGCTTGCCTTTTCTGGATATTGATTTCTGAAGAAAAATTTCTGGATATTGAAAAATTTCTGCTTTTTTGCTCGAAAAAACTCTGTTAATTTCTGTTAATTTTTGCTTGAAAAAGCTCTGTTAGTTGGGAGAAAAATTTCTGTTTCGAAGAGAGAGATGGAGATGAAGCTTACTTAGTTCAAGATCTAAGTTTATGTTTATGTTTTTTTTTTTGTGTTTATGGTTAATATACTGTAGGGATGATATATTTACTCAATTTACTGTTCAAGATCTAAGCTTTCTTCGTGCAAGATCTAAGTTTACTTGGTTCAAAATTTCTGTTTTGTGTTTATAAACCGAGAAAAATTTCTGCCTTTTTGTTTAGTTTATTTTATGTTAATTTACTGTAGGCATGATATATTTTCAATTCTGAAGATTATTTTGCCTAATTCAGTTTCTTTCATCTGTTTATTTATGTTGATTGTTGACAAAATAATCGAGCGTGAGAAAGGTAAAATAAGTGAGGAACATGATGATGAAACTCAAGTTTGTGATGTAAATAATGAATATGATGATATGAAAATTAAGATTGTGATGTGAATAATGGAGATGATGATTATGAAACTCAAGCAAATTAATTGTGATGTTACACTTTTGAGTGTCTCATCATCTATGATGATAATGTCATTTAACATGATATTTTTATTGAATTTTAATGATAATTATGTATTATATGTAAGTTATAATCTATTCATTCAATTTTTTCTTAGTTATATTATATATAATAAATTTTATAATATTATTTTAAATGACCAGATTTTTTTCGAAATGAAACCGAAATATCTGACATATTTAGTTTTAAAAAAAATTGAAATGATCATCGAAACGAAATTGACTGCTAAGAAATATACTGAAGCTCCCATCTAACGTGGATGTGATGTAAGCTCCTACTCTATTGGGCCTAAGTCTAAGTAATAAGGTGATGAAGAAGAACAAGGTAGCTAAGGAATGAGAGTTCAATAAAAAGGGAAAAAAGCAAGTATTTCATGCGCTAGTGCTCCTAATTTCATTCGATTTGCAAGTGGCAGTCTCATTTCTTCCCAAGAAATTACCTTCACTAAAAGGATTCTGACTTTACATTCTCCATCCCCATACTCAACCCTTGTATGTAGATGCCTTTGTAGACCACCACCAAAGAAAAACGATCTTGATAAAAACTAGTGCAGGATTTCGTATTTGCACATTGAGTACAACCAAGCAGTTTAATTTGTACCCTTACCGATTTGCTCCTCACCATAGCTTCTTGTGTCTATGACGTGACCATTCTGCTAGCCAATTTTTTCTTTACCATTATTACGTCCTACCCTGCCCACTGATATGGTTTTAAGCCAACCCTTACTGCTATCCATGTTTCGTCGTAGAGTTAGATATGCCCCTATAAGCTGCAAAAATCTTTCAATTCGAACCAAGAGTCAATTACTCTTAAGGAAAAACTGGTGGAACAAGATAGTCATTTTAGGTTTCGACCTAAACATGAAGGGGTTTCGAAGTTGAGCATGAAGGTGATATACATCATAACATAATTCAAATTAGTAAAATAACAAAAATAATAATAAATCAAATAAGTGATAAACGCTCAATGCGTGAGTGACTAGCCCGAGTCTATATCTTATTATGCCGGGTATCTCATTGGACAACCACCATGTCTATGTTTTTCCGCTGTAAGACTCATCATTGGAAAGTAAATCGTGAGTCTTTTCTAGAAAAGAACAACAAAGGTATGCAATTTATTTATATCACTGAGTGTGTTTAGTTAGTGATTTTACCAGGTCTTGGTGTGTAGATTTTGCAACCCTTGATCATGTATGCAATTTTTTACACGGGTTCTAGGAAACTTAGATACTAAGTGAGGGAGAACCACAAGTTGGTGATTCTATCGCAGGTTCCAATTTTCTCGATTGGCATTGCTACTACTTGCTTTGATGATTTAAGGAGTATTACTTTGTTAGAGAGTCTTATGTATCAAACATATAGATAAACTTAATTTATGTTTCCTGCCATGGTTTGGAAGGCTTTCATCTTAATTTTTCAAATATTTTAACTATTAGAAGAAATAAGAGTTTCATTTATTTTGATATATTGATTGATAGTTTATATTTTATTACTCCTAAAATTTGATGTTGCATGATACTAAAGTAGATAATATTTCATATTGTACATCTGAAAGAAGAAAAAATTCTCAAGCTAATGAAACTTTTATGTGGAACTTACTCAGGGTCATATTTATCTAAATATGATCTAAAGACTAGTAAGAGATTCTTAGCCCTTTGAACATGGATCCTTTATCAGTATATGAATCTTGTATAGGAGGTGAGAAGACCAAGAGGCCTTTTAAGACAAAAGAACGTAGAGCTTCAAAGCCATTGGAATTATTACATACTACTTTATGTGGACCAATGAAGTTAGAGATAGTAATGAGTATTTCATGCTTTAACGGATGATTACTCTAGATACAGCTACATCTAGCAATGCATGAAAAATCTAAAAGACCTTGGAGCTCATCATAAATCTATGCAATGTATAAATGTCTTCAATGAGATCGGGGGGGGGGGGGGGGGGGGG